>NQII01000094.1:1166776-1228822 GCA_002778355.1 Clitarchus hookeri
ATTCGTCGAGCGACGCCGCCCACCGCCGTACCCGGAGCCCAGCAGCCCCAGGACAGCCTATAGCAGCCCGCCAACCAACAGCCACACCACAGGCCTGCAGGTGGTAAACCAGCATCCACCGCCTTAGACACCTACCTAGCTTGCCGCCGCCCGATCAGGCCGACTCTGTATACCGGCTCCTTAATAGCCAAGGCAAACCCACAGTAACCAGCCCATAAGGCCACCCATGGTTCTCTGCCTGTACATGCTCAAAAACCTCCGTACACTAGGTGACGCGTCAAGCATCCCGGTCGTCACGCGTCAACGCACAGGAAGATTTAAAATTAACGTCCATCTGAGAATTAACTGTTAACATGAAAATGTTACTATTGAACTCATAAATGCACTAGAACATTGTTACAATGAATCTGAAAGGAACACTTTCTACATTCAGTATAGAGGAGAAACTTCACATGCGCACTTGTCTCAAAATAATACACTACACTTATGTATGAACATTTATATATGTAGAGTACTTTATAATTATAATAACCAGTGAAAAAACATTTTATAAATGAAATGCATATTCAAAAAAATGTTAATATGAACCTAAGTCCATACTGAAATACACTATAACCTGTGAGGATAGTTTTTCAAGGAACCAAAACAAAAAACTAATGCGTGCTGACAAGTAAGGTAAATAGACTTGATGTCCATCCAAACAATAACATCTAATTTGCTGTGTGGGTGGGTGTAATACGTCACAGAAAATAATAGCATATTCTGTAGTTAATAAACTTAAAGTAGTCAACCGTGCTAAACAAAGAAAGGCAAAGTTAAAAGAGTTTATAAGACAGAAAACCCACATTATGTGTGTTATCTTCTCAAGGTCAGTCACTCTCCTCTTGCCTCCCATCACAAACACCATTTGTTGATTGATGCTACTGTGAAATCAGTCCCTTGCTTCTCCACTCCCCCCACCCCCGAGACTTTAACCATTAGCAGTGTTAGTTAAGCTGGTAGATTGTTATCTCACAGCAGGGTGGGGCAAAAACTACAAACTTTGTTTGAAAAAATAGTGGAAGTTAAGCATCTTTTAACTGTTGCTTTTATATCCTAGATGCTGTGTACTGGTGATGAAAGTGCTTTGCTTTGTTACCCTGGAAAATTTTCAATGTTCACAATGGCAAAACTTATCAATTATATACACTGACGAATAACTCAGAACTACCCGCAACATTTAATGTTTATCACATTGGTAGAAATTATCTACAGTTTATATGTCGGCAGAAGCGCAAATTCCGTCAACATCAACAAATTCTGCAGAAGCCAATTCAAATCAATGATAATGCATATATATTGTATAAACACTTTTAGTAAGCATGAATTCAACCTTTAGATTACAATGTTAGAAAGGAAATTATACCTGTTTATATTAAACAGGTAGATGTGTTACATTCTGATGCCTGAGCAGTGCTAAGACATGACAATATTACCTTGGTTAATATAAGCCCAATTTATTTTCCACTTTAAAAAATCATCTTTAAAAATTTTGACACAAAAACACAGAAGGGTACAACCAACTTACAAAAACTACAGACATAAAGAAGACGAATTTCAGGTGCGCATATGTGACAGCTTGTCAGTAACTAAGTTCAGTGAAGGTTAATGTTGCAAACCACTTGAACCATGCTCGAGAATACTTGTTGGAATTCTGTGACATATGCCAGTTTGACACCTACGAATTTAAAGTTAATACACGAACAAACTGAGGTGGAGGGAAGATATTTTGCAAGCACTGTGGACAGACGCTTGAGTTTCATAAATTATAAACACACAGGAGTAAAACTATGCATGAATTGTATAAAGAGTAATTTTATATTTGAAACATGATGCAGTACCATGATGGCTAAAATGTATTTAAATAAACATGTCAAAACTGTATTAGCAATTTTGATAGTTTATATAAAATGTACCAGTACAGAAACTCTCGTAAATAAACACACAGAAGCTGTATTTAATTACTGTAATTTCTAAACCCCGTAACGTGCAACTGCTCCGTAAGCAGTGGCATCATGTGCATGATGTTTTAAGCATTGTTACAATGGCTAAGCAAAGCATAACCATTTGCAATGCAAAGCAAAGCATTATCAGCTAAATCTGCCCCTTTTTCCTTACATTGTCATTAAACGAGGACTGCTTCTTCTTGAAAACCATCTGCATTACATAATGCTGGAAGAACTCGAAATTGCACAATGATTCCGGTGTCGGATTCGGGTTGTTCTTGATGAGCTCTTCCGACAACTTTAAAGCATTAAAGCCCTGGCCACATAGAATGTGAGCTGACGTGGAAGGATACAGTAGCAGGCCGCGGTGGTATGTCATCTGGTGACATCACCCAGAGTGTGGCAGAACTACAATGGTCAGTGTGAAATAAACTATGTATAGTTCTCGCTACAGATTTTGCAAAGCGCTCAAACATTTGCCATTGCCTTGCAGCGATGAAAAATACGTACTTATACTGCTAGCTGTGTATCACAAAAGAAAACAGATGGAGCACTGGGTACATTATAATAAATCAAAAGAAGAAAATCTTGGGTGAATTTCACAGTCTATGAGAAAAAATACAATTGCACGAAGACAGGTTTTTCAGGTATTTCCGCATCTGATGAGATTCTTTCACAGAATTGCCCAAAATATTTCACCCAACTGTATAACACGCAGAGTTCATTAAAAAGTAGTACAGACACTATCAAAATTGTCAAAAAGGAAAATTTCAATTACATATGAAAGAAAAAAACACATTTTGAAACACTGAAAAAGGTTTTGTTAAAATTTGAGTATTTAAATGTTTAAAAAATGAATTGATGACAGTCTATTTATAACCAAAATTTAAGTGTATTTCCATTCTGCATGCTTAAGAAAGAACATTTCAGAATCCCCTCCCCTCCTAATCTAACAAAATCATCTTAATAATAATATTATAGTATGTGATATAATTAGGAATAATGTTTACAAATCTTTTAATAATTAATCTATTTCAACCACAAAACTTCTCATTTTTATAACTACAATGGAAGTGCATAAAATTTTATTAAAAATATCTGTAAATATTATTATTAAACTCTTATTCGATGCTATTTGCATATATTTATGATAATGGTGAAGGGGAAGGGGTTGCAAAGTGTGCTCTAAAGCATCTAAAATTCAAATACATTGAAATTTTGATTATAAATAGATTTATTTGTATAAAAATATAAGTAAATTCTAGCAAACTATTCTCAGTGATACAAAGTATATGCAACTTAAATTGTACTTTTCTGACAACTTTGGTTGTGAGCGTACAACTTTTGAATGAGCGCTGTATGTTGTACAGTCAGATACAGTGTTCCACTGAAAGCTACTTTAATTAGCGCAAGGTTCGTGCGATGCATCTGCAGGAATGTGGCTTAGTGTATCTATTTCGTGCTGGTTCAGGCGAGGGATCATGCAAGTGTTTTGTGCAACAGTCTTTAATGTATTGATTGGTATCATTCCTTCCGAGTTTGTGCAGTGCCTGGCCCCTGCGCATCCGAGTGTCAAAATACTAGGTAATAACCATCGGATGGCTACGGATTAATCCTGCACGTAGTCACACTTATTTCCTAAGTGTAAGTAACCAGTTCCCTGTATTTGCATTTGGCATGCTACAAGGTTCACAATAGAGCAGAAGAATATGCCTACATTAGCATCCAACTACGAGGCACGACCCTCGTAATAATCTCTGCTCACCGTGCCCAGAGTCTACAACTGCACAACTACTTTCATCTACTGCCTTACCAATTAATGCCGATATCAGGGTATTCAAGTGTCAAAATCGACTTTCTACATATTTACAGTATTTTATAATTCTCTTCTATTTTTTAAAATAATAGCCTGTTTAAAGTATAAAAGAAATACAGTATGGAAAATTTATTTAAAACATTAATTACTTAAGTTGGGGGAGTATATAATTTATGTGTTTTTCCAAACAAATGTCAAAATTTTGCATAGATAGTACGTTTAGCTACAGTTCAAATTAATTGTAGATGTCACTGGTATTAGATAAAGGAATTTCTTGGAAAATTTTAAATGATTTGGGCATAATTTTATTATAAGTTTTGTAATAAAGTTTAAAAAACAAATACATGTGAAACGTCAGACTTCTAAGAAATTTCTTCATGGTGTTCCAAATACTTCAAAAAACACTTCAGCTAAAACATTCTGTTCGTATAACCTTTGGGAAAAAAGTTTTGCACAAATTTTAAGGTTAAAATGGTTATAACTTTACAGAAAAAGTAGGTGAACATATTTTAAAACAGATTAGGCATTTTCATCAAATTTTTATTGCTGTTATATTACAAAGCCATAAAAATCTTAAAAAACACTGAAAGAAATTAGGCACATGAACAGCCTCAAGGCAGAAAATATGAAATCCACAGCAAATTGGAGACGGCCAATAAGTTTGTTTGTGGTAAGTTCTTTAGTACTTTAATATTGCATATTCCAAAGATATTTTTTACCAAAAATGTATATTTTTCAAAAAAACTTTGTTTTTTTTAAATAGAGTATGGTATTTTTTTATGCAAGGGGGGGAGGGGGGTGACATGCTTTGCAAGTAGCATGGCTTCACATTATCATCGTACAGTTAAATAAATAAGGCAAAGTATTATATAAATTTTAAGGAAATTTCTTTACATGCACCAGCATTTTCAACAAGGTTCTTGTATTCCAGATGACACGTATCTTACAAGAACATGTACGCCCACAATGTTTCCATCAGCTTTTCAGTTTGTCACATTTCGCACTGGCCACCCTAGCAAATCTGTATTTTCTCACAACCTGCGCTGCCCGCTCGCCATCACGGTCCAAGCTGTCCTGTTGCGGCAACCACGAAAGTGCAGTTTCATGCAATACAGAGAAGGTGGCAGCCTGCAGCGACCGTCCGCCATTGCACCCCGCATTCTACGTGGCCGGGCCTTAAGACCTGCCTCCCTGAAGGACTTGGGCCTTTGTAGCTCTTCCTTGCTTTCTTCCTCCTTACAAGATAATTCCTGCTGTTTTACAAAGACGTCATTGTCTAGTTCGTCCCAGATTGCTACATCATCTGCAGCACAGACAGCCATCACAGGAAATTTTTGTCTCTCCAAGTCACATTGTTGTATGATAAAATGTAGCTGATGCTTACAGAGGTGCCACGTGGGGAATCAGTCGGGCAGTCCTTAGGGTCGTCTATGTCCGCTTCAACATCATGGTAGCAGGCAGAGGGTGGGACCAATCAACTTTTGCCACAGATTTTGTAGGCACTGATGATATGGCATCTTTTGAACCTGTCTCACCGCCCTGTCGAAGCCTTGAAACCAAGGCTCATCTTCAATGCAAATACATAGGTTTGTCAGTCTATGCAGTATCTTCTGCCCATTAACTGGCAAACCTTGGGGTCTGTACTCTATGAACCAGCAGTTCAGATTGCCTTCTCCAAGTCATCCCTTGAAGCTCTTAGCCTTCACATTACAACCTTCTCTCTCCACAACACTCAAGATTACTTCCCTTTGTTTCAAAATTGTAGCAATCACAACTTGAAATCCAAAATAAAGCGAGTAACAATACTTGGGAAGGGTGCAGTTGGGGGTGGAAGGTGGGACGTGTTATTATTGGCATCTACAATGCTGTGTGCATGGTATTGGAGCATAGAAATTCAAACAAGAAGTTACCGATATAACTAATAAGCCTGCTTTCCTCAACATAGGTGCAATTAATTTTAAAATAACTTCTTAAAAGCTGAGTTGGTAGGTAGGACTGGACTTCTCCTTGAAAGCTATAACATTATAAATGAAACCAGAAACATATGAAACATTAGTGAGACAATCACAAATACATACATTCCTTACCCGGGACTTGAACCCAGAAAACCTCGTACAATAAGCTAGCATGCAATGCACTGCATTATAGATGTCTGATTCGGAGCATCAACTTCGGATTTAATCAGTGCAATATTTTAAATTATAGGGTTTACTAAAATAAAATATTTAGAGGGCCATCATTTTGAAAATAAGTGAATGAACCACTTAGAACATGTCAGTTTACATGGCTTACCGTAGCGCTACTTGTGTGAAGAATTTTGTGGAAAGCAATTGTTTGGTCCTTAAGATTTGACATAAAAAATTTAATTTTCTTATTTAATGCTATTGTACAAAATAAAACTATACACAATGTTTTTAATGTATAATGTCTACATACAAAATTTGGTTGAATTTGGTTAAATTGTTTAATATATGTGACAAACTTACCTAAATTATTTTGAACATCATTGTCTGACCCATTTAAATCATTTGAGTTTACCCGGGCCTCTGTAGTATTTATAGTATGCACAATTTGGTACAAATTAGTTAAAATGTTCCAGTGTAACATTTGGTGGGAATTGGTTGATTGGTTTTCGAGATATGGCATAAAACCTCCATAATTTTCATATGGTGATCTTTATAAATGGAGGACAACATAGTAATGTAGTAGGGTAATCAATGATTGTATACTGCCAATTTACTACGTTAATTTAACATAGATTACGTATCTTCGTAGATAAAGCACAAATCTAAAATTATTTTATAGCCGCCATTCAGAAAATAAGCGTGTCATACTTAAAAAATACACATATGAATGTGGCCTACCACAGTACAACAACTTTGTCAAATTTTGTAAGAATGGGTTGATAATTTCTAGAGATATGAGACAAAAATGTATTATTTATTGGTGGGGCTATCATACAAAATGGCAGAGAAATGAGGCTCTGCATAGATATATTTTATGGTTGTAATAGCCACTGCCAGCATATAAACATAAATTGGGAACTGTTTAATTGATAAAATATACTGAGCTAAAATATTTAAATAGCCACCATTTTGAAAATAAGTGCCTGATGTACTTCAAACATACAAGTTTACACTGCTTGCTGCAGTACTATTAGTTTGCTACATGTGGTAGAAATCTGTCAATTGTTGCCTCAGATGTGACATAAATACTTTATTTATTCACAAGTCGCTGTCTTACAAAATGGAGGACAAACTATGCTTTGTGTAGGTATAGTTGATAGTTGTAATATTTACTGTTACCATACAAAGTTAATTTAGAATTGATTACATGGTTTCAACAATATAGCATTCTAGGTTAAAAATTACTATATGGCCACCATTTTGAAAAGAGGTATCTAAAATGCTTAAAACATACCACTTAACATCATATGCCTCGGTACTAATTGGTTACCAAATCTGATAGGAAACGGTCAGTTGTTTCCTGAAATATTACATAAAAACTTTTATTTATTCACTTGTCGCTATCTTACAAAATGGAGAAAATATGCTCTGTGTGGATACATTTGTTAGATGTAAAATCTACAGCTTAAATAAAAAGTTATGTTGGAATTGAGAAGTTCGTAGAAATAGCATTCTATGGCTATATGCTCGCCATTTTGAAAATTTTGAAAATAAGCATTACAAACAGCGGCGAGAGCGGATACAGTTATGCCGTTAGGTTGCCAGCACAAAGAGAGGAAATAGTTCCAAAGTTTTAACGTAATTGTTAATTTATCGCTTACAAATGGGTGTCGAAAAGGATTTTATCGTATTATGCCAATTATTAATGACGTGATGCTAACGTATTTAGATTTCAACGTCTTTTGCATAGTTACATGATCTTGCTCAAGGTGAAAGTAACGCGGCCATTTGTTTACTAACCAGCGTTCCTTGTGTTGTTGACTGGGTGTGGTCGACACACGTGTCAGAGAATTTGTGAGATTCTTGTTTAACCTATAATAATTCATTTATCAGTTTTTTTTTATTAATATCCGCTCTTTATTATTTGGTTTTTCATAACGTACGATTTTAATTTGTGATAACTTTCTCGTACAGATTCCATTTGCTTCAGTAACCTGTATAAGATATTACTCGTAGTGCGTTATAACGTGTTTAATATTTTCTAAATTTATTTCAGGTTTGCTTAAAATTTTATTTACTGTATTTTACGTTGTATGTTGCGGTAGTTTTTGTGTGCAGTCATGAGTTCTAGCAAGGTGAAGAAACGAGAGGTCACGACTCCTCAACGCCAACAGGACATAATTAACCTCGCCGAATCTTTGTATTCACTAATTAGGCGAGGGGAAATGAAACCCTGCAACGTCGTGGAAAGAGTGGCAGAAATGTTGAAACTCTCCAGAACTACAGTGCTAAGGTATGTTAAAATATCTATAGTATTAACCATTGCGTTTGCAAGTTGTGTGTGTTAAAGTCAATTATGTTGGCCGACGGAATGTGTTTACAAGAACATAAAGAAAATTGGTTAATAACTTGATAACGTCGTCAAACGTTGTCTACGGGTCTTTTTGCCGTTTTATTTCGGTAATTATTAAGTTTATGGGGTTTTCTGTAAATATAAAAATAATTCATGGAAAATCTTATATTTCCACTCTGCTAATAATGCAGAACACGAATATACGAGGGGCATTAAAGTCAGACTAATTTCGTAATATGTGCCCACCTAACCTAACAGAACCTAACCCCATGATGGGTGAATCACTATTTTACNATTTCGTAATATGTGCCCACCTAACCTAACAGAACCTAACCCCATGATGGGTGAATCACTATTTTACATTTTTTTAACTAACCTAGGATTGTAGGGTTATATAGACTCAAATGTGAGTGTATGAATCACCTAACCAAAAGGTAGTATTACAATGTGTAATTAAAAATAAAAACTACTTTGTGTTGGAATTTGTGTACCCCTGCGAGGGATTCTTCATAAACAACCCAATATATACAGTGGAAATTTATTATAAAGACATCTGACAATGGTAAGGAAAATTACCTCTATAGTGAGTATGTTATAGCCAATTAATTTTATATAGGTTATGGAGACTACCACGTAAAATTCTATCTGAAGAAACTGCTTGTTTTGTATTTAGAAGTTACATTGCGGCATTAATTGCCATTATTATAAATCACTAAATAGATTACAGTCGATATAACTGGAACTTCCCCTACTATTAAACATATCTGTATCACTTCACTAAACACGAGAGGACATCGTAATCGATGAAATCGCAGTCATAATCTTTTAAGAAAACAATTGTGTATTAATGCATTTCCCCAACACCACTGTTCTACAGCCATTGTCTGTTAGTTATTGTAAATTATCAGTGTCATATTTTTCACTTTCAGTGCTACATAGCCAACCTAATTTGCATAATTTAAAAAGGACCATAATTCAGTTTCTGGGTCAACTACAGTTACTGATACCAAAAACATACAAGGGTTTGTTTACAAATGATGTGTGAGAATGTGATGTGCTCTGCCGTGTGTTAGTTTAGGTTAGTTTAATAGGTTCCAGGTATTGGTTACTCCAGCTACTGTTGGGGAACTTGGCGGTTTGCTTCTACAGCCTTGAAGGCCGAACTGGTTGGAGTGGCTAAAGCGAATTTGCCTCCAAAGCGGTGAGTTGGACTCTCTGTTGACATAGTGATTGTTTCTGTTCTGCAACCTTACTTTTCATTTGTGCCGATTAACATTGTGTTTTTGATACATGTAACTACTAGGTATGTGATCGACGAAATGGCTCGTGAAATGAACCATCATGTGCTACGTCTCCCTCCCTACCATTGCCACTACAATGCCATTGAGCTTGTGTGGGCCCAGGCAAAGAAGCACTACAAGAGCCACATGGGGAGGGGGAGAAAGTTTGATAATGTAGCTGTAGAGACCATTTGGAAAGAGTCCCTTGACGTGGTAACCCCCGAGAGGTATTTTTGTCATTTTTTTCCCCAGCCTGAATTTCATGTGTTTTACCGAGCAGTTGTGAGGTCCCTATGTGTTATCTTGAGAGTTACAGTTATTTCAGGATAGTATGATACCATACTTTCTACTCCTGGAAGCTGGCTCGTGTAGAGTGTAGTACAGTAGCATAGTTCTCCTCACCCTCATATCCTGGTGCAACTCTTCATCCCCATCAGTTGTATATACTGTATGTGCTGTTGTGTAATAACCATTGTCTAGTCTTTTCCAATAACCTCTGTTCTGACTTTCTACTTAACCTGTAACTATTAAATCTACTTATCCTGTGCACTAACTCATACTATTTACTAACTTACGCATGCTTTTGGATATCTTTGTTGTGAACTGTTTGTTTTTCTGTGTTATTTTCTGGACTGTTCTGTTGTCTCATAAACACACTTGACAAGCTCCGTATTAACTCTCTTTGATGCTTAAACATTACACTTTCTGCATTTCCTTTGCTATGGTTTAGTACTGAAACAGTATTTCTGACATGAATAATATTGTGTTCAGATGGTCAAAATGTGTGGACCACGTGGAGAAGATAATTGCAGAGGCCTGGCAGAGTGAGGTCCATCAAGACATTGAAGAAATGGCTCCTTTCATTATTCCCCTGGGCTCGGATTTGGACACAACAGATGAAGAAGATGCTGGAGGTGATGACTGAGACTTTTAGCAGTGCCACTGGGTGAGGTACCGGGGTGTTCTACATGGTAAGTCCGGTGGTAAGTTGGGTACGCCCAGCAGGCACTGCATCCTGTATCCTTTTTTTGCAAAACTTTTTGTGTAGTGTTAAATTGTAGGGTAATGTTGTTGAGCATTGATTTATAGCATTATATGTAAAGTAGCAGTCTACATCAGAGAGCAGCTATTGAAGCATGTAATTTTTTTTAATAATTGGTTTCTAATTTTTGGAGTGTAGATGGATGTATTCATTTCTTTTTTTTTTTTATAGTTGCTGCTGTGTTGAGTTGTTTATGTCCTTTTTTGATTTGATCTATGGCAATTTCTGTAGCAAAAGGAATCTAGTGCAATCAAGTTAGCTCAAAAAATAGATTGTGGAATAGGCCTACCGGGGAAACCACAGGTGGCGTGGAAACATGTGCATATTATGAAGAACACAACTTTTTCAACTTTTTGAATCGTTATATCTCAGAAGTCATGACTCTTAGGAAAATAGGTGTAAGTACAATTTGTTTAGATAATTGCATGACCTATTTTTATGATACAACTTACCGTATGGCTGAAAAATGCAAAAACAACCCATATTTGCAAACTTTGACCTTGAATCAATTTTTAGTTCTATGTGAATTTTTGTAACCTTGAATGTCGATTTCGACTGGGCTATGTCAGCTTCTTTAATTATTGTAAACAACAGTTCTCTCTAATATTTTGTTTACTGGAGCCACATTTTTTAGTTGTGTTTTATTTGTTATTGTCATTTCTTTACAAAATCTGTGGCACACTTATTTTGTTCCTCCTTTAAGCATTTGCTTAGCAACATGTTTCAATTTAATTGTTTGAATATTAGACATTAGTGAAACCAATGTCTTTTCGTATTAGTTTTAAGTTATATTTTTGTTTGGAGAAATATTTTAAGATAGCAACAGAGGTTAAGAGCATGAACTACGGGCCCGGAGTCCAACTAAAACATAAACACAGCGGCCTACCGCCGGCTCAATTATTTGAAAAAAGTCTGTCGGGTTGCATTTTTGTTGCAAACCCACTATAAGAGTTATGGGAACTTTGGTTCCTGACCTCGTGACAGCACGGCCATCCGGGGGCTTATGAGAGATTGGCGGTGCCATGTTTATGTTGTTGGATGGACTCCTTGAATGTTGACACATTTCAATGCAAAGTATTGTGCCACACCTATAATATGTAATCAAAGTGAAAGTTTTTCTCCCCCACCCAAAATCAAACCTGCACACACACACACGAAACATCAAATTTTTAATACTCTCATTTTGGGTTTATATAATTAAATGTTTTTTGCTTGCATCGCATATTCTTTTGTGTGAAATTCTCAAGATTAAAAACTTTACACTTGTGGAATATCCATTAATAATATATACATGACTTTTATAATGGTACGTGCATTTACGAACACATGTACCCACACAGTGGAATGTAAATATTGCATATAAACATTGCCATGTGACTGCCACATGACAGTCACATGGCAATGTTTTTTTACCTTTGGCGGAAGGATACAAAATAAGCTTGAAAGTAGATCTTTAGCAGGGCTTCAAGAAAGTCTCTTCCAGTCTTTTACAACTATATGATGCTCCTAACAGATAGTTTCAGTATACAAAATTTGGTAAAAATTGTTTAAATGGTATGGCAGGTATACAAAATAAACCTAACAAAATTTTATGGCCACCATGTTTAAAGTAAGTACCTAATCAAGTTCAATCACTTACGTTTACTTGGCCTATCATAGTATTACTTACCTGCCAAATTGAGTGAGAATTGGTTTAAAAGTTTTTGATATAAAATTAAGAATCTTTACTTTTTTTTTGTGCTCTTTTCCAAAATGGCGAAATAACAATATCCATCTCGAAATTTAATGTTTACACAATGTTCTGCCAAACTACTAAATTTGGTTTTAATTGGTTGAACTGTTCTCAAGATATGACATATCATCCCAAATTTTTAAATGGCTGCTATTTTGAAAGTGTCTGATGTGGTCGTACTATATGTGTACCGCGTTTGGTGAAATTCGGTCCACGCATTCAAAAATTGAAAGGGGGTGAAGACACACACACACACATACACACACTAACAGATAGGAAAGTGATCTCGTAAGCCTTTCTTTCCTTCATAAAGTAGGCTAAAAAGGGTGGTTAGGGGATGAGAGAGTTATGGCACATAATGAAGTATCTTTGTGACGTCACGTATCGTGCGAGGCCGACCATAAAAGACGAACAGTAAGGCGGCACCCCTACCTCACAGTAGCGGTAGTTTTCAATAGATTTTTGCTAAATATTTTTGTTTTCATACTGCCCTTTCCCCTAAATGGCAGTGACATAACAATCACTATATGTTAGAGGTAAACTGGCAATTTTAATTTTTAATTATTTTTAATGTTGTTTCTAGAGTTTTTTCAAGATTTTTCCATATTAGTCTGTAAGTTTTGGAGTTTTTTGAAGGTTTCTGAGAATTGTATACACGGCCAGCAGGGTTAAGAACCCCCTGACCAACAGCGTTGCACAGCCCCATTTTAGGTGGCCAGTGCAAAACTCACATCAGATTACAATGTCAAGGAATACCTCGTGGAGTACTATAGGTGATTCCCGTCCCTGGCCTGTGGTGTTCCCGACTGACGGGTACACACAGATAATGCTCTGAGGGGTTCTTCGCACTCCTCTGCGTATCTTGAATGTCAGATGTCCTGAAGTCCAGTAGCTGTGATGCTGCCTCAGTCAGATTACCCGGGAACAGACCCGTCCCACCGAGAGTCACATTGCCAATCCATGGAACCTCACCAGAGTCTTCTATGACCTGGCAGGCTTCTTTGGACCCCAGCACAACCGTGACAATCGACACTACAACTCCTAGGTGATGTCACTAGTGATGGACCATAATATCACTCAAAGGTATTGTTTTGGAATATGAAACAATGCAATAAAATTAAATGGGCAGGACTGAAAAATACAAAATTTTCGCTACTTTCAATTTGTTGCTATTTGAAAGCACGTTAACAGCGATGTTCAGAAATTTCATTTAATGACACATTCTCTAAATATATGAACTAGCTGTAGGTCATTTGTTAATTTTGGTTTTATTTATTCTGTTGCTATTTCCAAGCAAGGAAAAACAATGTTCTGAAATATAACCAAATGATACAGTCGAATTTGTAAAAAATATCCACTTCTTTATTGTTATTTGTTTATCAATGATGTTATGTAATAATGTTTAATGAATGGAGAAGGTATTGCAAAAATAACCTCTATGGAGTGAATTTTAAATTTTTGTACACAACTAAAACAATTATGTAGTTTGAAATAATTTGTAGAAACTAATTAACGAAGAAGTTCTAATACTTAACATAAATTTGTATAGTTAAAGTCACTGAAATTAATTTTATTTAATACCAGAATACTGCAAAAATGACCTTTATGTGAAGTGAATTAGCTTCGGTATAGGTCAAAAAATCTATCTTTACTATTGCTAAAGCTTGTACACCAAACCCGCACTGAAATAATAACGATGTTACTTGAATGTTACTCTTACTGAAAGACTATGGAGTTTATTGACAAACATTTACTTACACGTGAAAATTTACTGGCCACTAAGTACAAAACAGCGCTCACCCAAGCATTTACTCTATATTTATTGTCAGTAAGCTAGGTGCACTTTTTAGCCAATCAGAGTAATTTCCAAGAGAGAGAGGAACACACCAGTTAAACACCACGGTGTATATTACACAGACACCACATTTTTAATTTAAAGACGACCTACCACTTGCCTCAACTAACCAAGCTGCCAGTCATATTGGCCATTCATGTCTGCCCTTTAGTCATGACGTCACTAACTTGACTAAAGGAGGTTGTAAGGCCTTGATCATGCCACTAACTACTCTGCAGCTGGAGGCAACGAGGTCCTGACCAAATGAGACAGCGAGACCAGGAGGCCCGTCAGTGGCGACAAGGACAAACCCAACTGGAGGAGACACGACCTTCGGCGGAGTTTCCGCAGCGCCCAGAACAACACCCCCAGTATCCTGAACTGTTTCCCTTAGATGATCTCGCAAGCCCCAGCAGGAGGACTCCACCAGCCACCAAGTGGGTATACGAGGTTCATGAAATCTTAGTGGGAAGAACGCCACGACTCTGAGACAGACGACAGCAGACAACTCCTATATCTCTATATTGTCAGAGCCCATGAGAGAAGGTAGAAGAACTAATAAGAACTGCTTACGAGACTATACCCACCGTGCACTTCTAGAGAACTGCAAACATTAGGATTACAATATGCCATGGGTGTTACAACATCAACTTGAAGAGACTAGATAATGCATAACTGACCCACTTTTACGTCACTGGAAAAATTTTATAATTTCTTTAATTAACACTGTCTGAGATGCAGACAAGTTGCACTTCAACGATGAGAGACTGGGCTCCTGGGAGTGTCTACTGTGTGATGCAACGTCATGTCACGTGCCAGCCCCTCTAGGCCGCCCGTGCCTCGCTTGTGAAAGCGACAACTCGTCCCTCCAGCTTGCCTCACACCCTTCCTTACAAGTGCAACTCACCAACATCTTCCCGTTCCTGCAAAACTGATATTCACCACAAGTGTCACTACAATCAGTCTCACATTTCTGGGTGCATACATTCCACATTCCTGCCTTCTAAAAGTACAAAAACGGAGGAGCCAACCAGTTAGCCAGCTGCTCCCTTTGCTAAGCCGCACTAAACTATTGTTTTCACACACTTAGAACACCAATTACAGCACAGTAATACTTGCGTAATGTCTATATGTGGTAAACTCTTTTCTGTTTAGTAATGGAAAATATTATACATTTTTATACAGCTTGTATACTGCTTTTCTTTATCATAATTTGAAAAATGCACATATAAAAAATTTTTATCGTTTCAAATAGTAATATACTAATTATCCACATTTTACCTTTGAATATCTTTTACAAAAATTGTGAATAATTCACATTCCCATCTAAAGTGGTTAGTTGCTTGACATTATGTCTACTCATATAAAGCCATTCAGTAAAATATGTTTTCCATAGTTATTAGAGTTGGACCATTACTAATCATGGTAACTGATCATTTGTTATGAATTGTTGCTATTTGATGCAGCAGCAAATCAAAAAACATTAGATCCGAGCAAGGTTGTTTACATTGGTGTGTTATTGAATAACACATTAAGAAACACAATAAAGTACAGAATTATTTCAAAAAAATTATTATCACAAGCATTTATTTTCACAGTAACATTTACGGAAGTGGGATATATTTCTTCTTTCTTTTGTTAGCAACCAAAGAAACGGGGCATGAAAAGGTTATGTTACCGCAGTTGTGCGCTAACAAAACAAAAAATACTTTCCATCACTTTTACCCACATACCACACAGCCGTGTGTGACAAACACATATATTTATCGGTAATCCCAGGGAAATTAGAGCATTTTATTTCTGCAAACACATTCCTAAGTATACAATTTTGATACATTTTTGAGAGCATGATTGATGCGTGATGCTTGCTACATATTATTAATAATCGACTCCACGTCATCACGTGCGCACCACATGCCCCCCAGGGAATTTAACCCTGACTAGCTGCCTGCAAGGCCAGTACCGACGTAATGATAGGAAATCACGTCTTCGCCCCTGCAGCTTGTAAACCCGCTGAGAAAGAGCTGCGGGCAAGCAAGAGTTTGCCCCTAAGCGAGCATGGGATGCAGCCTGCAACCACCCTCAAAACCCCCTGCCGCCACCCTGCCAAAAGATGGCAGCAGTGGCGCCACCCGGCTCCAACTTGAAGGGGAGGTGGCAGACGATTACCGAAACTGAATGAAGCAAGCAGGACCCCTCCCGCCAAGAGGAATATAATGCCGTGCACCTGGCAAAAATGCCAGTTGTCCACGTAGGTTTTCTCAGGGTACCGCACCGGAAAGTGTCGCCCTGAGTTAAGCCTATTGAAAGAGAGTGGTGCATTTTGCAATTATTAGCAGATCACTGGAGTGATTGAGTTGAGGGCTTGGATTTGGAATTGAATTGGACTGAATAAAACTCAGAGCTGTCCTCGGAGCCCAAACGAAAGGGAAGGCAAAGAGGACAGCGCGGTACTGGCCCCCCATCCCCCGCCCCTGCGTGGCGGGGTGGATGAACAGGTCACGAGGTCGTCAGTGGGATTCCTCGTGGATGGCGAAGAGGGGACGAAGAAAGGAAGCCAGTCTGAGGCCACCGACCTCAGGCTAGACAGGACAGTGATCTTGCGGCTAACCTAGTAGTAAGGACAGTGTAGCGAACTTTTGTACAAAAACTGTTGTGTATAAGAACTTGTGTATAATTTAAGTGGGGACTTACTGTGAAAGCACACAAGTGTTTGTGATTGGAAGAGACTTGTATAAAAGTGTGTGTAAGACATCATTGTGTGGAAACACAATGGCGTCCTCGACCAGTCTGTTTAGGCGGGAAAGGTCCTCGCTCATGGATGCACTCGGAGCAGTGGAAAAGAACCTCTCGACGAGGGAAAAAAGATGCTGCTTACAGCAATTTCTTGAAAAAGAAAGGTTACTTAAAAAGGAAGTATTGGTGGCTGTGACCCGTCTGGAAGATGAAGATTTCGACTGGGAACATTATAAAATGTCCTCAGCGGAAAAGAGAACTCACAGAAAAATCTGCGGAGTTATTTCTGGAGTCAAACCAAGCTTAGTAGACTCATGGGTCCGTGAGTTCTACGAAGAGAACAAGGAAAGTGAAGAAGGGGGCCAAGAGTCAGAGGAAGAGGATGACCCAGGAAATGTGGAGCTGCCGAAGGTCTCGGAGAACTCTGAAGACCATGAGTCGGAAGAGGAAACTAGCCTGAGATTAGCAGCACGAAAGGTTCAGGGTTTTACTCTGGTGGGAAGAGAAAAAGAAAGCCCCTCAAGACTGCCAGTTTGATATTCCCGGAATCTGATACAGAAGAGGTACCTGGCACGTCTAAAGGTGAAACAGTACAGGTCAAGAGGAAACTTCGTTTCCAACTCCCAGAAGAGGAGTCAGTTAATGGGAGTGGCTCATTTGTCAAGGATCACTTCATCCTAAGGGTCGAAAAAAGGGTGGAAGAAACCCACAAGGAGGCTAAATAACTGGTGTCAGAAATAATGGAATGGCTTTTGAGCAAAAACTCAAAAATTAACAGTTTGCAAGAAAACTGGCTAATCCCTAAGTTAAGCCAACTTCAGGGTCCTGTGTAAATTAATAGGCAGCCTGCAGCAAAAAGAAAAGGAAAAGAGGACTTGTCTGAAGGCAGCACCACCCGCAAGACAAGAAGCTCCAGACATAAAAGTTATGCGCAGGCTGCGGGCAGTGAAACAATAAAGCCCAAACCAGCCAAGAAGGTGCTTCTGGTTTACCCGGATAAAGAAGGCACGAGTGTTGAGACTCGTAATATCATTAAGAAAGGACTAAACCCCAAGGATGATGGCCTCCTGATGCATAACATGAAGGTGATTAGAAACGGAGGCATAATGATAGAGGCTGGAGATGAGGAGACATTTAAGTCTCTTAATAATCAGGTGAAAATCCAAGAGTTGGGCCTTAAACTAGAGACATCTAAGAAAAGAGGACCCAAAGTAATTATTTATGATGTGCCTCGGGAAGAGGATAACAGTAAACTGCCTGAAACTATTTTCAGGCAGAATTTCCGAAACAAAGGATGTGGTGGACATGAATGGAAGGCTTTTTGAAAGCAGTGTCCATAAGCCGCAGAACTGGCAAGAGGGAGACGGACAGGGTCAACGTGGTCCTGGAGTGTGACCCTAAGATCAGAAATACCTTCATAGAAATGGAACGTCTATACGTGGGCTATGTATGACAGCTGTAGGGTCAGAGATTACATCTCGCTCTCCAGGTGCTATAAGTGCCAGCAATGGGGGCATATGGCCAGTAAATGCAGGGAGAGAGTCCACCTGCTCGTGCTATGGCGACCTAGGACATGAATTTGAGAACTGTCCTAAGAAAGGTGAAAGTGGCTTCAAGGATATCTGTGTCAATTGCAACAGAAAAGGTCAACAGCACGATCACAGAGTGGACTCCAGGGATTGCCCAGCATACCAGAGGACCCTGTCTGTCGAACTCGCCAGAATAGATTATGGCATGTAAAAACATACTTAAATGTGGGCAGTTGAATATGCAACGGTCAGCAGCGGTAGCTCCGGAGCTCAATAGAATTGTGGTCGAGCGGGGCCTGGATATTGTTATGTTCCAAGAACCATATGCGCCATTCGACAATGTCGTGGGCCTGCGAGGCGATATACACACAAATGGTGGTCAACCCCGGGCTGGAGTATTGGGAGTCAACAAAGATATGGATATTACAATGATGTCTAGTGTATCAAATACACATCATGTATGCGTTCAAATAAGGAAAGGCACATTGGAATGCTGGTTGGTCTCTTTGTATTTCCAGTTAAGGGATGATGCACATTTAAACCTGGATAGTTGGGAGGTCATCACTGATACATTACGAGAAAGGCCAGTAATACTGTGCGGAGATGTAAATGGTAAATCCGAGTTATGGCACTCCCCAGTAACGGATGAGACAGGTGAACTAGTTAGCCAGTTCCTCCTCATGAATGATCTGGACGTGGCAAATGTGGAGGGAGAACTGCCGACCTTTGTATCGCAGGCCCATGGCACGCAGTCATTCCTGGATGTCACGGTGTGTTAAAAACTGGACAGTTGTGGAAGATAGCTCCACTGATCATAAGCTAATCCTGTTTGAAATACATGGCGGTGGAGAACGAGCGCCTCAAGTATTGGATAAAGAGGTACGCTATGTTCATAATATGACAGACTGGTCGGCATTCGACCGGGCCACGTTGAGTAGGCTGCAAGCTTATCATGAAGAGAATTTGGAGAATCTTGAGGAACGAGTTCTTTCGCTAACCAAGATAATACAAGACACCTGTGAAGAAAATCTCAGGAAGACCTCCCAAGGACGTCCCAACTTGTCTTGGTGGGACAAATAACTTGAACAAGAAAGGAAGATCGTGAGAAAGGAGCGAAGAAAGCTGCACAAACTAAGAGGAGAAGAGAGAGACAATTCTCACGAATATACAAAACGAATAAGCAGGCCTATTTCGGCAGGGTCCGGAAGAAGAAAGCCAAATCATGGGAAGAATTCATAACCCGAGTTGGTAACGAGGACCCTTTTGGACTTGTATACAAACTAACAGCAGATAAGGCCAAAAGAGCTACCCCACCGCCATGTATGAAGATTGATGGTAGACGTATAATAGACCAAAAGGTCTATGGAAGTCCTGCTACACGCACTTCTACCTGATGACTCCATGGGGGTAGAGGGGGAGGAGAACGCTGCCAAGAGACAGTCGATGGGCACAGTTCCTGATGAACCAGACGCCCCAGAATTTGAATTGGAAGAGCTGACTTCTGTTATTTATAAAATGAAAAATGGCAAAGCACCTGGAATAGACGGAGTCACAACGGAAATCATTAAAACATGCTATTCAAGGATACAGGAGAAACTACTGGGAATAATAAATGACTGTCTCCGAAGTTATGTGTTTCTGACCCCATGGAAACTGGGATGCTTGAGAATCATGTACAAGGGAAATAACAAGAAGTTCGATGACCCCAAGTCCTACAGACTGTTAACGTTACTTCTGGTGCTTAGCAAAGTATATGAAAAAATTATTAATAAAAGACTAGTTATGGCACTGGAAGCCGAAGGTACTCTGAACGAACATCAGTACGGCTTCAGAAGAGGAACGGGCACTGATTTTGCATTGCTTGATGTGATGAAGAGTATCAGAGAAGCCGCAACGAAATATGCCATGGCCATATTTCTTGACATATCGGGTGCCTTTGACAATGCCTGGTGGCCGGACGTGATGTATCGGTTGAAAACTAAAAAGTGTCTGGCCAATATCTACAAGGTCATCCACGACTTCTTCAATGAAAGATGGAGCATTTATACCTCCAGGACTTTACAAGTGAGGAAAATGTTAACTAAGGGATGTCCCCAGGGATCGGTCTTAGGTCCAGTCCTATGGACCATACTCTTTGACGGATTCATAGATCTGGGTCTTCTGCCGGGGTGCACGGTATTTGGGTACGCAGATGACGGCCTAATCCTGGTTACTGGTAATTTCCGACGGTAACTGGAAGTAAAGGCTGTTGAAATCATGGACAAAACTTGGAAATGGTCGAAAACTACTAAAATGGAATTTTCAATAGAAAAGACCAAAGCTATGTTGGTAAAAGGCAAACTAAAGCGATACCCGACCGTGTACTTCGGTGGGAACCCAGTACGATATGTGCAGGAGTTCAAGTATCTCAAAGTCATTGTGGATGAGAAAATGAGCTTTTTGAAGCAAATTGAGTACGTGTCACGGAAGGGGGTTGTAGTGTTCCAGAAGTTAAGGAGAATTGGAAACACCAACTGGGGCCTAAATTACAACACATTATGTGTAATATACCGAGCGGTTTTTGAGGCCATATTCTCATATGGAGCAGTAATGTGGCATCATAGAGCCAACCTTTCGTGGCATAAAAGGAAACTCATTAGTGCTCAAAGGGTGGCACTGCTGACCGTGACAAGCGCATATAAGACTGTGCCAAATGAGTCGCTCCCAGTTGTGGCTGGTGTGTTACCTGCAGATGCAGAGGATTGACGGTGGAGAGAGCACGAGCCGGAAGCCTGACTAAAGAAGAGATAACCGAGATAATGGATGAAGTGTTGGATGAGTGGCAGGAGAGGTGGACAAGCTCCGAAAAGGTAGACATACATTCGAACTACTACCAGATGTCAGGGAGAGATTGCGATGCAAATGGATTAAGGCTAATCATTATAGCATGCAGCTGTATACCGGCCATGGTAACTTCAAGACGAAGTTATACAGCTTTCGGCTTGTGCAATCTCCGCTGTGCGAGGTCTGTGGAGTGGAAGACACAGTCCACCACATCATGATGGAATGTCTCAAGACGGAAGACATCAGGGAGTGGATAGAAGAGGACACTGGAAGAATGGGCATTCACTTAGAAATTGGAAATGTAATGGGAAACAAAGAATTGCACAATCTTTGGAATGAGTTCGCTACAAAGATTGGCAGAAGATTGGAAGATTTTGATAAATGGAATAAGCAAATTTCTGATGACCCATAATGGGATATTCAGGTAAAAGCTTCTAAATTAAATAGTCTGAATATCCCAGATTGGCGAGGACAGGTTTTTAAATGAGAAAACCGGTAGAGTACCGGATTAACGGCAAAAAGAAAAGCGAATAGCCCAAAGACAACAAGAGGAGAAAGTGCAGTGCACTGTCTTACTCATCCGAGTACAGTTGCAGTGCGGGAGGATGGAGGGTGTGCTGGCCTTCGGGCCTTAAAAACCTGTCCACGTAGCTCACCTCAGCACAAGTCATGCTAAGGCTCTCTACTGCGCAGCCACAGTCCTCCTCAGAACTCTCCTAGACCCTCCAGTCTCCTACACGTTCTTGAGCCGATGCCGCCTTCCCTAACACAGCAGCCGAAGAGTCATCGCTTCTCCCAACACTTGCCATCAAGCATCACAACACCCAACACATACACAATACATTGTGTCCCGGGTCCCTTCAGGACTACAAGCCACAGTTAGGGTCCCACAACCACTTAATTGTCGGCTCTCGTCCGCTCTTCAAGCCAGGCTCCTCAAGCTAACAGGCACCTTCACCTGTCTTGCTCTTGTACAAAGTCCGTTGAACACCTAGTGTGTGTACAGGTAAGCAGGTAACCGTGTTTCTATTCTCACTGGAATAAAACACATAGTCTAGCTAACTTCTGTCTTTTCTTGCTCAGCAGTGAGCGTGTGCCTTTTCCCCAACCTGGTAAGCGTCACCTCAAAGGGAGTAGCAGGGGACCGCAAATTGGCAACAAGTTTCGACGCAGAGTAGGACTGCGGGCAGCCGCTAACCAGGACTGCACTTACGTCACACACAAGAACAAGTTTGACGGCCACCCATACTGTGGACCCAGTACGTAAAGGTACCTGGTGCGTAAGTACAGTAGAGCCCAAACCACTATCAAGACACATGACAAAGCATCTGGGCTAACTAAGGCAGCTAACCCATTCCCTCCAGTACATATAAACTAGCCGGAGGGGGTTTGCAGGCGTGGCAAGGCTTGACCCAGGTACTTCTGGAGTATACTTTAGCAAGGGGTTTGTTGCCTGTCGCACTCTACAGGATGAACAGTACCACCTTTCCTGTCCGTGACGTTCCCTCACCGACGACGGAGCAGAAGGAACGCCCGGAGGACAGCTGCTATCGTTGCATCTCGCCACCCCCTAAGTAATCAACCCACACCAGACCACGGGAGAGAGCACAAACTGCTCGGCAATTAGTGGAGCCTCACTCCACCACTCTCCATGCCAACCTATTTGGCCTCCCAGTTAGAGTTCCCGGAGCTGCTCACCTTGCCGTTGAACTACTTCGCCAGGGGTACACTCTCCCCTTGGGAGTGGAACCGTTCGACCCGGAGGACACAACCAAGACACTAGCACCGGCCGACCACGTGCCTGCCAGCCGGCCGGCACCCCAGTTACCAGTAGGCAACAACAGAGCCAGCTTGCTCAGCCATCCGGTTCAGCCGGAGCTGAGGAGCTGAAGTCTACCAGCCAGGCAGGACCAGCGTCTGCAGGAAGGGAGAGAAGGCAGTGGTAAGCTAGCCCGCACTCGTGTGTACAATGCCCAGAGGCATCACCTCGCCCTCACAGACTTTGTACCCAATAGGCGCCCGATGCACCCTACCTTATATAAAGGACCAGCGCGAGGTTGACGAGTCATTCTACAGACACCTCCGCAGTTGAGTCCACCCCCTACCTGCGCAACTGACCTGGCACTAAATTTAAAACTTCTCCACTTTTGCCATGAGGACATTCCTCTCCCTAGGCCATGACATGTCATGATACAGCAACATGGTGGAGACGAACAATACCAACATGGTGTCGTATCATATCTGTGGTAGAATGCAAACTAACAATGCTAGTAGTAGAGGGCTGTATCAGTTAAACTGGTCCCAAGTCGCAAGCCCAAACAAAACTGGTTAATTGCTGAAAATAAAAATGGAACACAAAAGAAATAGATTCTCTTCCTAATAAAGCATTTATTATTATAGCAAAGAACTTTGAGCTATTTTCTGGTGACAGAAACTTATCTCAGTGTTTTCCTGCAGCGATAATGCATGTACATTATCACAGTTTTGTCACAATGTATCTATTTAGTATTTTCATATTTCATGCAAATATCATTATATATATATATATATATATATATATAATATAAATGATATACTGCACTTAAAGATGTGAGTATTATTTCTGTGGGAACAGTTTGTTGTATGATCAGTGAAATGATAGCAGCTGTTCACGGAAGTTAGCACTTCTGAAAGACTAGCTTATTTACTACTTTCAGCCCATTGCATATCCTTCCACCATATCTCAATGTAAACATTGCCATGTGGTGTTTGTTTAATCAGCGGTTCTGAAGTCCACTGTATTTCTTTACATAACACTGCAACATGTGACTATCTATTGTAGTGTATACAGTCAATACATACATGTTAACTTCAGTAAATAATCTCTCTTGGAAAACATTGATGGTGTGATATTTGGTATTTTGCAAGGTTCAAATTATCGCCCGTCATAGAAATGAAACCCTCAGAGATAATAGTGAAGCAAACAACATGTGTTAAAGTGTCATTAAATGATAAAATAATTATTGTAAATAACATTAACGGTTAGAACTAAGGATAATGGCATGCTTAAACTGTTTTAAAAGATGCATTATTTTATATAAGTAGAACATTACACATTACTATTCTCACACTGTATTCCATTACAATTGTGACAATATTTGCATACAAATTAAAATTCCTACTGATAATAGTGTCTAACTTAAAGCACAAATAACTCCCAAATTAATAATAAATTGAATATATATAGTAAACTCTCGAATCTAAGACCTTTCACGGTTCCCAGGAAAAGGGTTATTATTCAGAGAGGGTAGCTATTCAAAGCGAGAGTTGACTGTATACAAACACACTGTGTGTCAGCAAATAGCCGGTTTTGCTATAACGACATTACAAATGCCGAAAATAGTTATCATAAAACCTCTGTGGCTGAACTAAATTGATCCAATTTTATACAGCACATTGTCATGGTGATATTTATCACTACATGCAAATTTATGAAAATCTGTCCAGATGAATTTTGTTTTTACAGGGTCTAATGAAATGAAAGTTTGGCCTATCATTTCTTATGAGAAAATTACTTTTAGATTATAACATGAGAATGACTACAGCGATGTCAACATACATTACTTTCATCGCAATACTAACAAAACAATACCTAACCGATGACAATATATTTCACAAAATTGCATTAATGCATTTCATGAAGAATCCAATTTTGATTGCTGAAATGTAGGTTATTCGTGGCAGCTTCAGATGTTCACTATTTTTGTTGGCACTGACTCATTGAAAGGTTCAACAAAACTTCAAGGAACTGTGCAAACATATTAAAATTAGAGTATAAATGTTCCACTATGTGATATAAAGCCATTTCATAACATTACTTGTTAAAAACTAATTAAATATGTACTGAGGTATCAACTCGTAAATTGTTCTCGACAGTCACATAAATAATAACAAGTATACATCGAAGTTCCAAAATTGCTACACAGTGTTGCAAATATAATTAAATACACATAGCCATAGTTTCTTCAAGTTTTAAATTATTATAACCATTTTTATACACATGTCGACACACTGGCCAGGTCGACATATTACGTCAAATGTTAGACTTCCTGCAGTTAGAAACAATGTCGATCGAAATACAGCAAAAAGGAATTATAAAATATCCCATTTCATTGACAACAGATATATAGGCTTGAATGTTTTCTTTATTACTTAAACAAATCTTTCATATTGGAGGTTACGAACTGCCACTTAAATCACATTGTTTAAGGCACTTACGAAAACTAACCTGGGAACAGAACATTTGATCACAGGAATGGGAAAGATGTAAAAAGTAGAGAGAACAAAACAATGGACCCTATAACTTGAAACAATGCATTGGCCAAATGATGTTATGTGTGCAAAACAAAAAGAAAGTAATGAATTTCAGGTGCAGTTGATGTTTAGTATTGTGTCTAGTGAGATGTTAAGACATGGGACTACTTCTAATTTGCTGCCAACTTTACTGTGAGTATTGCAGTCAATGCTTATGTTAAAATGAATTCAGTTACGGACAATGATTTTTATCAAAGGTTGATTTTAAGAATACTCACTTTAACATGAACCACCTATATTATTATATTCATTTCACCCTCTTTGGGGTACGATGAAACAGTCATTTCTTTGAGTGTTGCTCCTTCCTTTGCACCCAGTACTTCTTCATTCTTTCAGATCTTCTTCTCTCCTCATCTGAGATAATGGGTTTCGACCTTATTTTAGATTTTTCTTGGAACCTTATCCCTTTCTTTAAATTTTATCTGTACTGTTCTATTAAGTAATGACTTTTCTGTAATTTTTAATTCTCTTAGGTCTTTTTCAATTTCTGTGAACCAATTAGGCTTCGTTTTGCGGTTACGGAAGAAATCAAAAATTTGTTTAGTTAATCTATTAGAATTCATTCTGAGAAGATGTCCGTAAAACTTTAGTCTCCACCTATAGTTATTTCTATTATATATATAACTGAAATGAAATGTTTACTGTTGGCTATTTATCTTCAAATTTATTACCATATTATCTGAAAATTTTACTATGCTAATCAAAAATATTCTAACATTAAAATCTACTATTCTGACACTTCTTACTAATATTATAAATGTGAAAGAGAGAGAGAGAGAGAGTGTGTGTGTGTGTGTGTGTGTGTGTGTGTGTGTGTGTGTGTGTGTGTGTGTGTGTGTGTGTGTGTGTGTGTGTGTCTGTGTGTGTCTGTGTGTGTCTGTGTGTGTCTGTGTGTGTCTGTGTGTGTCTGTGTGTGTCTGTGTGNTAGGAACGTGACCGAAATATTTTTTTCCTCTGGTGTCAGAGTTTATCAGGCTGCCCAAGGACCTCTGAAATGGCTCAATGACTGCTCTCAATCGATAACAACCGGGACCGAATATTTAACGTACCCTCTGAAGCCCGGAAGCGCTCAGATGTGATGCCACTAAACGGTCGCCCATCCAAATGTGTGCCTCTGGGAACGTTGTTTAACTTTGGTGATCGATTAAGATCCCTCAGCCAAGCGCAAAAAGTAGTACCTAGGTACACTTATTTCCAAAGCTACAACTTGACGAAACTCACGTTTTGATTTTCATACATTGATGCTGGAAAGCAAAAATGTGGTAACGACGTGATAGTTGCACAGATACACTCCAAAAACAATACCCTACTTCTTGGCTATCCGGTAAAAAATATTTCCTTCCTTTTGGGTTGNACAGATACACTCCAAAAACAATACCCTACTTCTTGGCTATCCGGTAAAAAATATTTCCTTCCTTTTGGGTTGCCGTAATCAGTTAAAAACCTAGGATAACATAGCATAATTTTATAATTCTGTTTTCAAATAAATGAATTGTCTTTTACCAATTGTACCCGGGCGAAGCCGGGCGGGTTTGCTAGTCTAATCATAATTCACTGCATAATCACCACTGCAGCATGACAGTCATACCATAATTTGTTTAGTGCTGTTTAAACAATGAAGTCCGTGTTTCGGTACAGAACATGTAGGAACGTCACTCTCTCCTCAATAAGTTTGTAGGAAGGGTGATCTTTGTCAGCCACCCCTTCTTCCACGAGGCATCCAGTTGAAGCGATTCAAGCTGTGAAGAGTTGCAACTGAAGGTAACACAGGGCGACCCAAAGTATTTCATCGCCCTTCTCAGAGTCTTTTCCCACAACTTTAGGATAACTTATAATTTAAAAATGATATATCTTTGGATGCAGTAACCTATCATCATGCACACAGAATCTTGTCTTCTGCATTTACAATTCACAAATAACATAACATTTAACCCAGGCAATGAACACTTGCACGAAACATGCCTTTTTATATTTTGTTGATAACTAACCACTTAATCTCTCATAAAAAACAGTAATTAGTCACGTCATTCCTCAAGACAAACATTTTCTGGCAAAGACTATTACTACTGTGAATTAAATTTACAAATGTAATCGAATACATCCTGACTCTTTTTTCCTTTGAAAGTTTTTAACGGCCATGCTACAATCATAGTAAGAAATATAAGCACAAAATAGAACACACACTTCCTTATGACACATGCTATGATACAAAGGAAGTGGAATGACCGGCCACTCATCGTAAACCCGTAAGAAGGACAGAAAATGTTATATTTTCTTACGGTGCGTTCTATGCCGGCCAATCATAATTTGGCATTTTCAACTATGCAGGTCAGTGTAAAATGAATATATGTGGCAATAAAATGGCTGCTAATGGACTACAAGGTTCATTTCAGTTTCTTGTTAACCACATTTGTGCACATGCTGTATAGTGTTTAGTGAAAACAGGTATCAAGGTGATGACATTGATTTGGCATTAAATCCATGTTTGGACTGTTCCTATTCTTGTACAAATATGATGATAGTTATGAAATGTCACCCAATTAAAGCTAACGCACAGCAATCTTTAGCATACATTTTAAACAAAAATTTAAAATATAAATTATTATAATAATTTTTTTTTAAATTTAAATAACAAGGTATTTACTGTGGCAGGTTAGCCAGCATACATTTGTGAACATGTAAGACCTAATCGTTTCTGATTTATCACGTNAAGGTATTTACTGTGGCAGGTTAGCCAGCATACATTTGTGAACATGTAAGACCTAATCGTTTCTGATTTATCACGTAAGAGTTATCTTACTGCAGTTGCAGACAATACTTTCTCAAGCTCACACAGTAACACTACAGTTATTTTCTTAGTGAGATGCTACGGTGATTGTAGCACGGCCTTAATGCTTACCTAAACTGTAAATACCAGTTTCCCGTCAAGAACAACTGTTGCTGTGCTCGACTGGTCACAGCCAGGGAACTTCTAGTATACTTAAGATATGAAATACAGCTACTTTTCATAACACTTTGGGAAGACCCAAACAGACACACAACCTGCTAAGTTTCAATTTGAACCAGCACAATTAAAAACACAGTTTCAGTTCTTCTGTACAAGCCATAATTCTTGTATTAAGACATAATTTTTCAATTGTAAAGTGAGCCGTAGTCGATGGTCATGACGAGCTAAGTCAAGCATGCTGAGAGAGAGCCAAAGGAGGAAGCAAAGTGTTTCCTCCCCACTCGCAGGCGCGTAAGGTCGTGCCCCACTGAGCCAAACAACAGCAGAATTGAAGGAAAAAAGAGCACAATGGATGCCATTTTTTGCTAGACAGTTCACTGTCTGTCAAGTTTGCATAAACTAACAACTAAGAACAATCTGTGCCATTTACAAGGAATGGATGTTGAGTGCTGACCGAGAGCATAACTAACATTACAGTAAAAATACATGATGTAACAATTTTTTTTTGTGACGTATCTAACCAATTATTTATGTAATAGTCTAATTTGAAAAGAAATGATGTGAAAAACGTGGGGTTATTATGTGATACAAGAGAATATGTATAAGCGTACATAAAACTACTTCCGCTATCGATGATTCAAACCCAAAATCTCCTGCCCAAGATTTATCTACTGCTCAAACAGTGTNCATAAAACTACTTCCGCTATCGATGATTCAAACCCAAAATCTCCTGCCCAAGATTTATCTACTGCTCAAACAGTGTCAATGTATAAATAAAAATTCCTATTAAAAGTAAAGGTCTTGAAAAACAACACAAAAGCTTATTTTCATCATAACCACTTCCAAAGAACATGCTGCAATAAGGAGTAACTAACGTTTGATGCAGTTCAGGAGAAAACTAAAAATAAACTCACTTATCACTCAAAATATCAAAATAAAACACATACAAAGATTTAGCTGGTAAATTTTTTCTTGTTGGGCATAGAGTCCTGCCCTTCTACCAGAAAATCACCATGCTAAACCCAACACTGATCAAGGTCATTGCTCAACAAATGTTACCAACTTTTAATAGCGTCATTGGCTTGTCAATCCTCTTAAATATTGACCGGGCCCAGTATATCCTGCCACTGATCGGCGGCATCATGTGTAGGTGCGGCTCGGGGCAGTGTTCGTCGTAAAAGTCTCGCCACCTTGCAATTTCTATTTCAAATGCTTCAATGATTTGAGGATACATCTTCTGTATTTTGAAACATGGGAGATTCAAATTTTCAAACCTGGAATGAACATTTCAAAATTTGTATTAGCACTGCACTTTAATGAATAATAAATTCAACACATATAAGTAAAAAAAATTAATTAATTAATACTATATGACAAATTCACATAAGCAACACAATGGTACCTGGCCAGTATATGTCCCTGCTTTAATGGAATACCACTACCTTCTCCTACACAAGTATTAAAAACACCTTATCTTAATGGTGAGAAGTGATCAAACTAAAAGAATTAGGGCAAACAAGTAGTGATAGGCGAGTTTTATTTTGACAGCTTTGCGTTCAATCAAGTGAAGTTGTATGAAACTCAAGTCAAGTCGAGTTTCAAGTTGTATAAGATTTTTGAGTTAAAAACGAGTTTGCAACATAAATGTAAATGTGTAACTATGTANAGTCGAGTTTCAAGTTGTATAAGATTTTTGAGTTAAAAACGAGTTTGCAACATAAATGTAAATGTGTAACTATGTACATGAGTATAATGACTTCCTCCCCCATTTTTAGTCACGGTTTACCAAGAAAAAGTTGTGGGACCAGTTTTTACCAATAAGAATAATTCTTTGCCTGGGTGAGAGATTCACAGCGCTACTTTCCCCGTTCTGTCAACAAGTGAACTGACGACGGTAAGAACTGTACTGTCAGCCACGTAATAATTACAGGGGTGGAGTGGGAGAGCATCTTTGAGCCTGGTCCGTCAACCTGCAACGTGCCGCCGGTCAGCCGCTAAACNAGTCGAGTTTCAAGTTGTATAAGATTTTTGAGTTAAAAACGAGTTTGCAACATAAATGTAAATGTGTAACTATGTGCATGAGTATAATGACTTCCTCCCCCATTTTTAGTCACGGTTTACTAAGAAAAAGTTGTGGGACTAGTTTTTACCAATAAGAATAATTCTTTGCCTGGGTGAGAGATTCACAGCGCTACTTTCCCCCTTCTGTCAACAAGTGAACTGACGACGGTAAGAACTGTACTGTCAGCCACAGGAAGAGAAGGATGACCGTTACAGGGGTGGAGTGGGAGAGCATCTTTGAGCCTGGTCCGTCAACCTGCAACGTGCCGCCGGTCAGCCGCTAAACACTCCCCATTTACTAAGTTCTTGCTAATAGAGTGGCCGTTCTTTTTTTGAGACTTGTTTTTAAAATTGGTAATTAATGACAAGTTTACTGTATATAAGCATATTTATTTTGAAGGTGTGATGTGCCATGAGATAAAGAGGTTTTTCATGTTTAAATACGTTCTATAGTTGTATGTATTTGTGTCACGGTGAGACTCTATCTGTTGACCTTGAAAATTTCCAGTCGTGTTATCTGCAGCACAGTGTGGCAAATGCTTTTCGGTGTGTATCAGCCGCCTTTCGCGACACTGCGTTCAAACAAAAAACACTTTACTGCAGCAGTCCAGCTTTTTGTTCATTTTAACTCGCTCAGTGGTTGTTTACGCACATCTATATTATTTCACTCAGAATACATCACTACATCTTAAAAAATGTATTTCATTAATAAAATGTTTAATTTTTCCATTGAAGACATACGAACATGACTAATGCAGACAGTTAGCTAAATGACTAATGCAGACAGTTAGCTAAATGACTAATGCAGACAGTTAGCTAAATGACTAATGCAGACAGTTAGCTAAATGACTAATGCAGACAGTTAGCTAAATGAGTTTGATGTAATTTTTTACTTTTTGAATGTATGCCTATTATAACTGTTTTTGGGTTAACAGTGATTTCAATTTACTGAGCCTTCCCTCCCCACCATTACCCTGGTTAATAAAGAGTTGGCAGTACTATTAATAATTTCCAAACACAAGACATCTCAAAAAAATCACATCCACTGTGCTATGGTGAAAACGTATTGTGAACATCTGGCTTAGACGGATACGCTTCATCTGTCTTCGAGTGATGTAGCTCGACCTCGTTTCGTCCCCTTAACCGGTAAGAGAGGAAAGATGGTTGCCTAGCAACCAGTTGGCATCCTCGCACCCTATTTCTTCTAACTGACCAGTTGGGGCATAGGAAACCCATGGCAGGGTGGTGGATTAAGAATAACATTACAGCACCTATATTCTATCACTACAGAACATATTTCTAAACCATTTTAATTGAAATAACAACAGTTGCACACGTGGAAACGTTGGTGGCCTTGAGAGTAGGGACAGACAAACAAGTGCATGGGTGCTGAGACGGTGTCTATTTTTTTATCTGAACCATTTGCAAGCGCAGTGAACCTTTGATATCTCGAACCTCGTTATCCCCAACTTTGGATAAGGACAGGCAAAAAAAATAACTAATAAAGTAAAATCTTGTTATAATATAAATGATTAAAGCCTCATATTTTAACTTAGAAATAAAAGTAATTACATTAAAAGTCTTTACAACATGGGCTTCATGAAATTACGACACAATTAGTAATTTCAGTACGTAAAAGCTATATGTAATTACAAAGAAATATTTCTTAAAAAACAAGGATAAAAAGAGTACTTTCTATAATATGAAAATGCACAAATTACATCCTGCAAACATAAAGTAATGCATAGTTTGCAAATAGTACACACTACTTAGGCCTATTTACTGGTGAAGTTTACTTGAAAAATAGCACCACTATCATTCAACAAATAAGAGTGAAGTAAGTTTATCCAAAAGACGTTTATCTTCTGCAAAAACCTAATATTTCACTATCGTATCCTCTTTGTTTTTCCTGCAGGTAGAACTTCAAACTTAACATCACACTTGGTAAAACTGCCACTCCATATTAACAAACATTTTTCACGACAAGGGAGTATAAAGTTTATGTTTCTGCGGCATAATTTTATCCGTAAGATTTAAACAAATATTTTATTTAAATAAAATTTTAATTTTATGCAGAATATGTTTAAACACATCTTCACTGGAAAAAAACATACTTCGAGATGGAATTAATAAAGCAGTTTAGATTTTTACGAGGGTACCAATTTTACACATTCACGTATGGGAGTTTACTGTATGCTATAAGATCCAGCACCAAAACATGTATATATGGCTTCCCATTTACACATTCATGTTTTNTGGGAGTTTACTGTATGCTATAAGATCCAGCACCAAAACATGTATATATGGCTTCCCATTTACACATTCATGTTTTTATGTATGAAATAATTCAAGATGGTGTTTCATATCAACACCATTAATCTCGGTCGACACTCAATAATCAAAGGTGTTGTGAGTTGACAGTGAGAACTGATTGTTCACAGCGTATCCGTAAACGATATACTGAAAGCGACTCATGACCGGCATGAATGTTTACATGTTGTATTGGTAAACCAAACCCGATTTAGGTTTGAACTGGTTAAATCAATACATTTACGTAAGGCCTGTGTATAGACGTTAATTTATCCCATTTTAGAAGACACAAGGTAAAATAATCTTTGTTGTACTAAAAATTAAACCTAATTTTTATAGTGAAATATTTTCATATAGTTTACATAGGGTATTTGGCCAAGAATGGGAAATCTTACGTTAAAGTGAAAGATACTTTAATATTTAGTACATCATAACGGAATTTTACTGTAAAAATATTTTTTATAAATGTAGTGGAAAACACATTCTTTTTTTTTTTTTTTTTTTTTTTCCAACAAGCAAGAAAATATACTATATGTAATTCCCTATATTTGAAACTCCTACACAGCACTGCAATTACTTCATGTGGATATATTTGCCAGAGCATAATCTGTGTGGAATGCAATGGGAGAAGTGTTCAAATGAACCTGCCAGCCAGCGGAGATGTGGTAACCTTGTCTGCCCCCATCTGGGGTGTCTCTCTACCACCACATTGCAAGGTTGGCGAATACATTACTGTAAACACATCACACCGCACTGCACAGCAAGACAGTTGCTTATTGAGGACCGCAATGGAACCTAATAGAAAGTGTGTGTGTGACTTTAGAGTGTTGCGGACAGATTAAAATTAATTCAAAAGCTTGACTGTAGCATTTTTTGTAGCCAATATGTGCCTGGAATAGAGAATTGAGGAACAATTACATTCATAAAGAAAATATAGACATGCTACAGCAGAGCCTTTATTTTATTAAGCATCATAATTTGTAGAAATTACTTTGAAAAATCAAGGGGAACTGAATTTGACGCTCAATAACCCAAAAATCATGGTAGAAGTATTGTTTTTAACATGNCTTTGAAAAATCAAGGGGAACTGAATTTGACGCTCAATAACCCAAAAATCATGGTAGAAGTATTGTTTTTAACATGAAGTCAATGTTTCTTCAACTCTAGTTAAATATTAATTTTATTAAATACGCAGAATTATTATAGTTAAGTGATACTGCAGAAAGATATATACAACTCCATACAACCAAAACAAATTTAAACATCGAGCATCATGTAACTTTCAGAGACCACTAAGTTCACTTTCAATTGCTTCTTGTAGAAAAACCACAGGTTCTGTATTGAAAACACATAAGTACACTAGCGAACCAGCCAAGCTTCGCCCGTGTACAATTGAGTTTCACAGTGATGCACTAATAAATAAATTGGGAAAAGACACTTACTTTATGTGANCTTTGAAAAATCAAGGGGAACTGAATTTGACGCTCAATAACCCAAAAATCATGGTAGAAGTATTGTTTTTAACATAAAGTCAATGTTTCTTCAACTCTAGTTCAAACAGAAAAATTTTTTTTAATTAAATATTAATTTTATTAAATATGCAGAATTATTATAGTTAAGCGATACTGCAGAAAGATATATACAACTCCATACAACCAAAACAAATTTAAACATCGAGCATCATGTAACTTTCAGAGACCACTAAGTTCACTTTCAATTGCTTCTTGTAGAAAAACCAAAGGTTATATTGAAAACACATAAGTACACTAGCGAACCAGCCCGGCTTCGCCCGTGTACAATTGAGTTTCACAGTGATGCACTAATAAATAAATTGGGAAAAGACACTTACTTTATGTGANGCTTCGCCCGTGTACAATTGAGTTTCACAGTGATGCACTAATAAATAAATTGGGAAAAGACACTTACTTTATGTGAAAAAAGTATTATAAAATTATACTATGTTGGCCTAGGTTTTTAACTGATTACGGCAACCCACAAGGAAGGAAATATTTTCTACCCGATAGCCAAGAAGTAGGGTAATGTTTTTGGAGTGTATCTGTGCAACTATCGCGTAGTTACCACATTTCCGCTTTCCAGCGTCAATGTGTGAAAATCAAAACGTGTGTTTCATCAAGTTGTAGCTTTATAAATAAGTGTACCTAGGTACTACTTTTTGCTCTTGGCTGAAGGATCTTAATCGATCACCAAAGTTAAGCAACGTTCCCAGCGGCACATATTTGGATGGGTGACCGTTTAGTGGCATAACATCTGAGCGCTTCCGGGCTTCGGAGGGCACGTTAAATATTCCGTCTCGGTTGTTATCGATTGATAGCAATCGTTAAGCAATTTCAGAGGTTCTTGGCCGGTCTGATAAACTCCGACACCAGAGGAAAAAAATATTTCGGTCACGTTCCCAGCCGTTGCAGAATTACGTTTTGATGTTATTCCACAGAAACCGGAAAATTTTCCAGGATAACAAGTATCCTATGTCCTATTTCAGGACCTAAAGTGCCTACATACCAAATTTCATCAAAATCCGTTTAGCTGTTATGGAACTGAGTGGNTGTCCTATTTCAGGACCTAAAGTGCCTACATACCAAATTTCATCAAAATCCGTTTAGCTGTTATGGAACTGAGTGGTAACAAACACACACACAGACTTTCGCATTTATAATATTAGTAAGGATATATTTCAATATGCAGATGTCCTAGGGTAAAATTATAACACCAGTGTGTGTAAACTCTCACTGGTGCTAAAAAAGAATTTTAAAGAGAGTATTGCATAAACAACAAGAATAAAATCCATTTTTAAATATATCTGATGGAAAACTCAATGATTTTATTGAAATTGTATAAATTTATTTTATTACTCAGACATCTTAATAATAAACTGATAATACATATGGATATAACATCTGCTTTAAATTTTACCCAGTTTGAAGACTCTGCATTTAAGATGTTCTCATACAACCACGATGAGAAGGAGAAAGGAGATTTTACCAGCATTGCAGACATCATACATAAATCTGCTTTATTTACAATTTTGAAATGGGAATATATTTAACTCTTTACCTAATTGCCTATTCCTTAATGTACCATTTCTGTAACCTGCAATTATAGGTTCTTCAACCCATCACTGCCGCTGACAACTGACATGCCACGTTGAATATACAATGCAACAAGATTTTAGAAACAATAAAATTTATCAACGTAAATAAATTAAAATTGTGGATGTAAATATTACTACAAATAAACAAAAATAAAGAGGTTAATCGAAAACTTTAATTTTTCTCTAAATGAGCATTGGTAAGCGAGGACTGCTGNAATATTACTACAAATAAACAAAAATAAAGAGGTTAATCGAAAACTTTAATTTTTCTCTAAATGAGCATTGGTAAGCGAGGACTGCTGAGAAATAGTAACATTGCAACTGATTCGAGACTGCTTCCTACTGTTTTGTATTCATAGAATGGTGTTCCAAAACTCTAAACATTTGCCGTACCCTAGCATTTTGCTATTGAGTCCTTTCTTTTGGGTTATCTCTGCTAATTGCCTTCTGTCAACAAACTTGTGTATGGTGTGTCATGTCTGCTAGCCAGAGAGGCGTNTGAGAAATAGTAACATTGCAACTGATTCGAGACTGCTTCCTACTGTTTTGTATTCATAGAATGGTGTTCCAAAACTAACATTTGCCGTACCCTAGCATTTTGCTATTGAGTCCTTTCTTTTGGGTTATCTCTGCTAATTGCCTTCTGTCAACAAACTTGTGTATGGTGTGTCATGTCTGCTAGCCAGAGAGGCGTATAATTCTTGGGTGTTTGATAATCTACAATACTTAACAATCTTTAATCAATGCTTTCAACCTTAGAAAGTTGCGCATCCTTAATCTGAAGAGTTATAGCAGCCGTGAAAAAAGTGAAACCAACACGAGGCAAAATAATATTCAACAATCTGTAAATTAAGTTAATGTTGATAATGACCAACTTGATGAAGTAGCATAGTGACAGTTTGTCTCCATATGCCGCTCTCTCTGCATCCTGACCGACAGTGCTAACGAGCTTGTCAGCCAACGATGCCATATATGAATGTGTATCAGTGCATTTGCTATGTCCATATTTCAACCACCAACACAGGCAGTTGTTAGCGCTATTGTAACCACGTGCCATCTTTGTCTAGGCATGGCCGAGTGTATCACTATGAGACATATTGACTTATGGAAATTCAGTAATATTGATCAGATAATTTGAGGGCTGTGTCATAGCACAGTGAATAAGGTTTCAGCCAATACCTTGAGAGAAGGAGTGAGCCTGACCCCCCCCCACCTCCCCTTAAGACATGTATGGGATGAGGTGCAGATGTTTGGTGACTCTCATGAAATCAACACACCCTGGAAACATCATGCTGGCTGATCAGTTGACATAGTAATAATGCTCATAAAATATAGCCTTCAATCTTTTTCTTACATGTCCCTGTTGGCACCCTGTGTCAACTGGGAACAAGATTACGACCTGCTCAAATTGCTCATGTTTTATTCATGCCCACACATTTCCCGCCATTTGTTACGTGTGTAAATCCTTCTCCACCTGCAGACAGCTGCCACTGTCACGTGTGAGACAGTTCACAGCTGGGACAGTAGAGCTAAGCGTCCGAGCATGATGGTGGCCGCTGGGTACTGAGCTGGTATCTGGAGTACCCAAGAGCTACTACGATCAGTGGAAAGCTTTACACCTCCCCCTCTACCACTGCAGGCACAAACATACGACCCCTGGAGAGTCTCACACATGTTGAGGCACACTCCAACCAACCCAAACTGGCAACTGGCACTCTTCCAAATCCTGTTATCCCTGCAATACAAGATAGCGGGAGACTCATGTTCCCACTCAAGAACATCCCATTTTAAACTTCATGCATGTGGTAACAACCGCTCATGCTACATGCATTTAGCATGAGATGACTACTCAACACAATTCCCTTTCTGTATTGAATTAATAATAAAATTTAACCTGTAGCTTATACTTACTTGTGCCTACTTAAAATAGGAGGCAAAAAAATAATGTTCCTTAAAGAAAATAATAACTGTTAACTTTGACTGAAGGATACAAACCTCTGCAATAGTTCTAAGGCATTCACAACGCCTGCTTTAACATGCAAGCACTGCACCAGGAACAACTGCAGCTGATCTTCAATGTCAGCCACACTGTTTTTGAAGTCCACGTAATCTGTGGTGAACTTACGTTCAGAGTAGTCCAAGATGTTGTATGGTTTTGATGATATTTTTTTGAATATTCTTTTAAATTTCACTATGAATTTATCCATGTTTTCAATTGCGCAAGTTTCTAGTAAGGAGTAGTTCAATATTATGCTCAGAACATCAGCTATCTGAAAAAAAAAAAAAACTATATATTTAAGAATTAAATTTTAGGTACACAATTAGACTTATTTATTACAAATATTCTGTAAAAGAAAGTTTGGAAACATTTAAATATTTATTTACAAATTATCTTCCTCAATGTAGTTACAAAACTTACAAGACACAAAATGCATTATCATCTACACTTTAACACATAGCGTTTTCACAAGTAAAAAATCTTGATTAAGAATTGAACCTAAAGTACATGATGATACAGTTATATGATCTTAGCTATTCTGGATTATTGTTTTTTCTACTATCTCCACTGCCTTTACATTCCATTCATGTTTCTACAATGTCACATAAAACTTCAAAATCTGTAATATCGAATTTACTGGTCAAATAGCAATGTTTGTGTGATGGCTGCCTGTAACACAAATCTCAATTTCTGACAAAAAAAACTAAAAAAAAAGTTTTATAACTCAATGGTTGTGGTTGAGTGAACACTTTTCAAAGCAAAACACAGCTTTTTCTTTTGACTCGAAGTTGGCTCATCAATTCAGACTTTGTCCTTCCACAAGCAGGGTCCCTAGTTCGAGCAAGGCCCCAGCAGATGGAAAACTCTCGGCCGGGCACACGAACTTGGGGAGCGTGGCAGACTTTGCCGTGACGTGAAGGTTTATTCGGGGTGCCCCCACTTCCACCTCTAACTTTGTTCTGCAACACTCTACCACCATCTCTTCCCTCACTTCATCCGTTCTTGTGGCTGGCCAGGAACCACAAGCTCGTACCTGCGGTCAGGAAGCTGGCTCCCTCGAGTCCAGCCCGTGGCAACCTTGCCCGATGGAGGTTTACATTTCCATACTTCCTCCTTTATATCCATTATGAAGATTTCAACCAAATGAAAAAAATTATAAACCTAATAACATCACGTATCTAATGACTGCAGAACTTCTTGGCCACTCATCATCAGCCTATCGGCAAGCAGTACCAAGCCCTGTTGTCACATTTATCAAGCGTCCATCCCATAAAATTATGTGTGTCGTGAAATCTGACTTTTAGTAAAATAAATTTAAATTCTCTGCATAAAGAGGAACATCTGAATATAGTAGACAGAAATTGATTGGGCATACAAGTGGTTTACTGTGTTTATGAGTTCATATAAATTAAGAAAATGCCCGAACAGACGAACTGCAAAATTTTTACGTTTGTAGTAAAAATGTTCACACACACTTAAGTTTACAGATTAGCTACACCTATAAAATGTAGATGTAGTAATTTTCATTTATTTATAGTTGTGTGTAGCATAGAAAAAGTTATTGTTATTTGTGCTGCAGCTTGTAATGGCAGCACAAACTCCTTGTTCCTGCCCGTGCAGTTGTAATGCCATTCCCTTCCATTACAAACTTCCAACCATCATTCAATTATTCATGACAACAACACATGCTTTCGCCATGGTTATACTGTTTCTACAACAGTATAACCTATCTTTTCACGCATAGTTACCGAAATTTTTTAAAAAGGAATTTCCCCCTTTATTGTAAAATTCTAACACCTTTCTCCTAACACAGTCTTTGTTAGTTATCAAAATCTGTAACTCGTTTCTTGAAAACTTTTTATTCTATACGGCACAAATATTGCTTTTGACGTAGATGCAATGGTGTTGCCTCCATCCTTGCATATCTGTCGCACTGTTTGTTCTGCACCACCACATGCTCTTGTTTCCAAGCTGTTAACTTTTTAAAATTTATACTTTCATGAAATTCTTTGATAATTTAGTAAAATAAAATAATGCACACTAAAGGATATATAGATTGACCTTGAATGTGCCTGCAGTGGTAGAGGGGGAGGTGTACTGGTGCTAGCACAAAACTGACTTTGCGCCGCAATTTAAACAAAAACTTGACATGCGAGCAAATGAAAAACAGTGAGAGTTGTTGAATGCCTGCTGCAGTACTGGAGTCAACGCTGCAGCAGGCACCAACACCGGGNACCGAGGGAGTGGTACACGTATCATGTGTCGAATAATCACAAGTCACACTTGGTTATCTTTGGCCTGCAAAGCACCGTGGGAACATTTAGATACACACATGAAATATGGTTCCTTCTCAGGTTAATAACGGATATTTCTATTCTGAAAAATAGTCATGAGTTCCTGCCAACTGTTATCAACACTCCTTAAGAATGTAGAACATTTACGGATACACATACACACTTCAGATTTTTACCTGGGGCTCTATTCTAAGTTTTCAAGATGCAGCTCTCGATCGTGGAATAACAATGTTCGTAATATTTCCAGTGTTTGGTATTCTAAGTGAAATATGACTTCTTGATTCTCGTGAGAAAACGATTGTGAGCACTCAACAGCATTGTCGAAAGCTGCTTTCCCAATCGGGAAACTCAGTTTCAACATGGCGGGTGAGAAGCATGGTGGCATTACTTATGCTTCCATCCTTGTTAAACGTAGTGAATAGAACATAATGCATGTACAACATTATTAAATGTGTCTAACTGTATCAATACATGTTGGGAAGTATGGACGTTATATTAATTTATCTTGAGTTTACTTCGTAAGAGTACAAATGGTCATGTGGTTATTTCCTGTGGGCGCTAGTGCGTAGAGAAATACGTTATTGGTTCGATTAGGCTGACAAATATTTTTTACTTCTCATAAAAATATAGAAAATAATTTTATTCCTACTTGCAATAATCAAACTTACTAAATGAGCAGATTCTATCATTTTATGAATAAATATAAACACTAGAGAATTTGTATTGTATGAAGCACTTTACTTCATTAGTGGTAACAGAAATTGGTGTGTTCCTTGGTCATTCTATCAAAACAAGCAATATTCAGCTAAAGAAAATATGTGGAATAAAATTCATATTGATTTTGTTTTTATGGATTGATATTTTTCTCCTATGCCTTCCGAGCAATATAAGCTCATGAGCAATAAATAATGTCACCATTTATATAATGAAAAAATATACATAAAAAAGTCTGTACCAGGACAATGACACTGCCGCCAGGACAATGATGCAGCATACAAAAAACATTGTAGACCCTAACACACTCACGAAAACAAATAAAATACCCAAAACCAAACATCTTAATAAAGCTCGTAGAGTACTGAGTATAAGAAAACAATAAGAGCAACACAATTAATGTAATGTAATTATTTCTAAAGAAAGTCCGTGAAAGTGAACTGAGATGCACAACCGCCACGTGGCACTCGAAGTCCCATCTTCTTTTTAACATCATGGAAAGGGTAACTTCAAAAGTCTTTCTTTTAGGGCCATTTAAATGTCAAATTAGTGGCTGGAACCATGACATTTACTTTCCATGCAAGTTCTGATGTGAGAACTTCACCAGGATGCAGCTTGCCTTCATATGAGACAACAACCCATTCACCAGGTCGGATGTTGGTAAATCTGAAATAAGTCACAAAAATGTGAAAATTACTAAGTTACGCTTAAAAAAAAAATATATATATATATAAATATATATATTTACTTAAAAAAAATTTCAATCTTACTTTGAGATTGTTTGTAAGAGTCACTGTTTGTATTTCCATCTGCAGCAAACTGTCAATTATATTTTGTGGGTCAAGATCATATCCTTGAATGCATTCTTGAATGGCAGAGCAACGGCAGCTTAGTGATCTGAAGTATAAAGTTTCTGGTTCATTGAAATTGTGGATCACTTGATGAACCTTCATGGTGCCTTTGAAAGGGACCAATGACTTCCCGGACAAGAATTCTGCATAAATGGCATTAATATCACACGACGTTATTCCATACAGAAAGACACCAGGACATTCTCTGTCAAGTACAGCAAGTAGATGTTCAAATTTAAGTACATCTTTTCCGTCTGCGACTATGCAATCTGCTGTTCTTTTCAAAACTCCACCTATTCCATCTGGGGCACCTTTCCCATGTCCAGCTTCAGAAAAGTTACAACACTATAACTGTACATTTGTAGAAATAGCTGGCAATACTTTTGCGATAAGATAAAAATGTCTTGTTCCTATATTCGATACTGGGAGAGTCACTAAAATAGTAAACAACGTTAATTCTTCAAAACTGGCTTTAAATGAGCCCAAACAGCAAGTGGGTCAAAAGATTTCGGCAAGGAACAAAACGTCATTGTANCTTCAAAACTGGCTTTAAATGAGCCCAAACAGCAAGTGGGTCAAAAGATTTCGGCAAGGAACAAAACGTCATTGTATTTGTCACGTTTTCACGGTTTAAATAATACACTCCAGCGTGTGATGTACTTTGTGTTCTGCAAGCACCAAAGTGCATAGCTTGAGCTTCTTTGCTGTATTTCATATTGTAATTTTTGCTGAAGCCTATGTGGAAAAGAACAGCATTTTCTGGGAGGCACTCTTGAATTTCAAGTAGAGTANTTCAAAACTGGCTTTAAATGAGCCCAAACAGCAAGTGGGTCAAAAGATTTCGGCAAGGAACAAAACGTCATTGTAGTTGTCACGTTTTCACGGTTTAAATAATACACTCCAGCGTGTGATGTACTTTGTGTTCTGCAAGCACCAAAGTGCATAGCTTGAGCTTCTTTGCTGTATTTCAAATTGTAATTTTTGCTGAAGCCTATGTGGAAAAGAACAGCATTTTCTGGGAGGCACTCTTGAATTTCAAGTAGAGTANATTGTAATTTTTGCTGAAGCCTATGTGGAAAAGAACAGCATTTTCTGGGAGGCACTCTTGAATTTCAAGTAGAGTATTTAACTGGTGTTTTGCGTTGGCTTCGTGTATCGTACATTTGTGAGCACACAACTTAAAAGCATGTACCATTTCACTGGCAGTTGCTGGAATGACTTCTCTGGTTGTTACCAGTGTTGACTGGTTACTTTCACCAACACTGGTTATCCTCTTACTTCCCTCTTAGTAACCCACTTCTCGTAACTCTTCATTTCATTACATTCAAAATAATTGCACGATAGGTGCACTACATTAGTTTTACATACATCACATTTAGGAAGCATGCAGTTTTCTTTGCCTTCAGAAACAGGCGTAATTTTTTTAATAATATAATGGGGACACTTTGTTTCTAACACTTTCAACGAAAACAGCTTTTCTGTTATGAAGTTCATGTTTTCATGGGTTATGCACAAACAGGTATATTCATCAACATTTGACTGAAGTACCCAGAATGGTCTACACAGTATTAATTCGTATAAAGCCCGCACTTATTTGACCAGATTTTGCCCAAAAAGAGGGAGTGCGGACTTTATAAGATGAAGTCAAAACATTTTTTTAAATTCAACATAATGTTTCATATGGAATTAAAGGTAAATGTATGTATTTATAGCGTGTTTCTTTTGGTTTTCACTTGCTTTGATAATAAATATTGCGTAAAAATGTTAATAATATTAATGCGACTTGCCCGGGAACACGACCGTGCCACTCCTGCTGTCGCTATGTGTCCTACCCCAACCCACACGGGAAGCGGAAGTCAGAGCTGGCTGGCATCCGTCATAGAACTAGCACCCGTGTGCTGGCCGCTAGTTGGCAACAGCACAGTGAGTCACCACATCTGCTGCACCTCCACCCCCCTTCCTCCTTTCCAAATTATTCTGCTGGATGTTTAGAGGTAGTATGGGGGAGAAAGGCGCGAAGGGGAAGGGAGATACTTTGCCTGTGGATGTGAGATAAGAATCTAGCCACCACAGTTGACACATGGAAGGGGGTAAAGTAGGGGGAGGGGGGCAGAAATGTTCTGGCCAGTCGGGATTTTAACAAAAACAGAACAAGGTCCCTGATGTGAAGACAGACGTCTTGTATTAGTTTCAACTGAGATGACGCGTGTCCTATCACCATAGAAAACAACATTGAAGCCCGTCAACAAATGTAATGTTATAAAATGTGTTCAAAATTTACGTAAAAAACAAATAATAAATGTTAAAAAGTACCAAATTACAGAATAAAAAACTGGGCTGTATATAGTAGCACTAAAAAAAATGTTCTAGTCTACATCACAGCAATATTTGGAATAAAGTGGTAAAAAAAAAAAATATAGTAAAAAAATTTACTATAACTTAAATAACTGCCATGAAATCCAAATTGTAGCCGTAGCACTTAAAAAAGCTGTTCTGTTCTGCATCAGAATGAGCGATGTCTTCATAACTGTCTTAATCTTCCTCTGCATCACTGTTCCCAGCATCGCTGTCTTCCCAAATAACATCTTCCTCAGTCCCGTCCAGAGCAACGGTGACGCCAGTCTTCTTAAAGCTTTTTACGACCATAGCTTCAGTGATCAGTGTCCAGCTTTGTTTGACCTTGTCAGGAATCTGAGTAAATTATAGTCTTTTTAGTCTCCCCCCCCCCCAACCAGGGGCTGCAAGACAGATGTCAGGCCTCCTGGAATGACAGCTATGTCTGTCTTAGCTTCACACAGGTCACATCCAGGGGCTGCAAGACAGATGTCAGGCCTCCTGGAATGACAGCTATGTCTGTCTTAGCTTCACACAGGTCACGTCCAGGGGCTGCAAGACAGATGTCAGGCCTCCTGGAATGACAGCTATGTCTCTCTTAGATTCTGACAGGTCACGTCTTACGTCTTCCACAAGATGAGCCCTCGAACTATCCCAGATGAGTAGAGCTCGTTTCTTGAGAAGCACACCAGGTCAGCGATCCCACACTGTTTTAAGCCAGTCTTTTATTAGCACAGAATCCATCCAGACTTTCTCATAGACACGTATGTGTACACCAGATGGAAAGCTAATGCCTTTAGGAATTGTCTTTCTCTTGAAGATTATGTACTGTGGCAGTTTCCACCCGTCAGCTGTTACCAAAAGCATCACCGCACAGCGCAACTTCTCATTTCCGATTGTACGGACGGTAATACTCTATGCTCCCTTCGCGGAATGTAAAAAAATACTGGGGTTTGGTCCGCATTACCAATTTGAGAAAGAAGGTAATTACTGGTTTTTCTTTGCCTATTAACAAAATGCTGAAACTACTGCTACTTTGCACTGTAGTCTTTTGGCAACTTCTGGCTCAGGGTTGTTCTGCATCGTAGAGAAAGGTTTTCCCACCTCGTGAACCTTGTAACCCATCCACTACTAGCCTTCAATTGTGTATGTGGAATGTTCCTGGAATGAGCAATTTCTCGTGCCTTCACTTGCACCATCAATTTATAAATTTACATTTGAACCTATACAATTTTATTCAAAGCAGGTAGCATGAGATTTGAAGGAGTGCAAAGTTGAGTTTTAACTGGATTGGAGTTTCTGTCATTTTTCTTAAAAAAAACATATGCATTCATTATTGCATTCTGTCAAATTGTGACATTTTCTGTTATCAATTTAAATTTATTAAATTTATTTTCTTTTGTATTATTTAACTGTTCATAAAGAACAATGTACATAACATTTACAACTTTTTTATTCTATTGCAAATCATGGTGGTAGTTTATCATATGAATGTTTTAATTGATAAAATTGGGTCCGCCTGTCTACAAAATAATGTGCCTTTATTTCTAAGCAAAACAGGAACAACATTAAAAATTCAAAAATTGTAAATTTTGCACAAAATTGCTGATTAGATCATTTAGCATACCCACAGTAATAAAAAACAAAACAATTTCATTTTTTCACTTACGCCATGATTTCTGCCAATAATAAATTGTGCCCAGCTATATTTTGTAATGTGTGAGGTAAAGGTACGTTTATCACTCCATAAAAGAATTAGTAGATTATACACTTAATTATGTTAAGTTGCCTTTTTGGAAATAAAATCATTTATATTCATAAACAATGATGAAAGATGTTAATATTCTCCCATACAGTTGTTTAAAGTTGACGTTCAACAGTGTTGTGTAGAAAAAGTTCAGTCTTTGTGATGGGGCTTGAGTCAATTTCAGTTGCCTCACACATTAATTTCCTACATATTCAATTAAAAACCCACCGCCAACCAAACTGTCTGAATTTTGGATGTATAAACGTAGCCATTCAACCACACTGAATGTGTTATACATTTTAACGAATACAGTCAACTCTCGATTCTACAACCCTTCACAGTTCCCAGGAAAAGGGCAGTTATTTCGAGAGGGACGTTGGAAAATTGTTTTATAGTTCCCCAAATAAGGGTCATTATTTCCTGAGGGTCATTATTCCAGGGGTCTTAGAATCGATATTTGACTGTATTATGTAACATATTTGTGCTAAACCAGCGTGTTCTTCAGTAGTTTTTGTGAAGAGCAGCTGATGATATGCATAAATCAATGTGTCAATGCTCCAGACAACTGTCCATTCATGAAAGATGGGCGGAGAATTATCAGCTGAAGTGTCCTACTCATTGATGCAATTGTGGCCGGTGTCAGGTTACAAGACCAGCAGTAAAAAAGCCTGTTACAATTTCTTGAAGGCAGTTGAACTGAGGTTTTAATTAAATAAAAGACTTTATAATAAATTCCTAATTCATTTACAAACAAACCAAGACTGAATATCTTGTTGGCAAATGGCTATCACTTGCTAATTACAACTAATATGTATTTACATATTCGTCCAACATCTCGCAGAAATTACCACAATCAAACACTTAAAACAACAACAGATTTCTAATAGTTGAAAATTGACAGTTCAAGTACAGTATTTACAATCAAGTCTGTATCATTTGTCCATTCAGTCCCACCTTGGTTCTGTTCAGATATCACCAATCTTTCCTGTCCGGAATGTTCTGGAGCGCCCTAAGTCCGCCCGTATGCAGCCTCACTACTCACCGGATACCTCCCCCTCCTCAGCAGTCTCGCACTCTAGTTTGTAGCTGCTGCACACACTCTTGTCCACCGCAATCTCTCCCACCGTCGTCGTTCTCCGTCGGTTCACTCTTCGCCGCACTTTCCCACATGGCTGTCGCAGACTGCCAACTCTACAGCTGCAGTAGTATTTACAGTGGCTGGCATCCTTGTCCAGAATATTTTTCAAATGTTGGTTGCACCAAGTGAGGAGATTACCATTAAGTGCATACAATAGCTCACCAACGCAGACTCCTCTATAAGGGGGATGGATGGTGATGCCAGTCCGGGTAGCTGCCAGGCGACATTACGGTGACCGGGTCACGTGAGTCACCCCCCACTGCCTCGAGGTTGATACCTACACGCGCTCTGCGCCCAGCACGGCAGTCTGGGTATAACAATATTTTACTCTAGTGTTTGCCTGCTCTATTTTTAATAAACAGACTAAGGTTTTGTGTCCTCTGAGTGAAGAAGATAATGCTAAGCTGTTTCGTGTTGGTGGTTCCAGAAGGATCAGTGTGTTAGTTTAGATTGAGACAAAAAATAATAGTTTTATCAGTTAACTATGGTGAAAAATATGTCTTCCTTTGTACGGATTATAAGTAGTTATTGCAGTCTGTTTTTTATGATGAGTTAATAATATGTATGTATACAGCATTCTGTTTTGCATCCAAATTCAAAACTGTGTTCAAAGAATAAATTTGTTACTAATTCTAATAAAAATATATAATAGTATTGTTTCTTGTGAAATAAAGTTTGTAATAACATGTAATTACTTCCTTACCAAAATTTTGTTTAATTACAAATAAAATTTTTATTTGTGTTTTTGTCTACACATAAATGACTACTTTCACTGAAAACAGGTATTGGGGAATAACAACATTCTTTGCAATATGAAAATCAATTTTTTGTACCATAGTCAATAACATGCTGTCTTGCAGACCAAGGAGTTCAGGTTTCGAGTCCCAGATAAGGCACGGACTTAGGTGTGAGTTTAGGACTAACTTGGTATGACAGTAGCTTCCTCCCCTTCCCGACAAATATGCCGGCATAATGGCGACTGTGTTAATATAACATGCAATCAGTTTCAGTTTGGCTAGCAATGGCATCATGAACACAAGTATAAGGGCGTTGACATTTGTGATTTCTATTCCTATTTTCTTTCTATTTAATTTATAGTGCATATCTGTTAGTTTTCACTGTTTTTTCTAGTTTTGCTTGTAAAATTTTTATTCTGCTTTATAACCATTTTTGTGTAAACCATTAACATATATTTTTAATTGTTTTGTAGTGTAGACTTATCAAAATTGGTGGGCTTAGGTATGGGCAAATGTATCGGGGAGGGTCTTAAGCCCAAGTGTTAATGTAATATCAACAAGTAATAAAAGTAAATAGTAAAATTAACAGTAAAATCTAGGGCATTTTTGTATATATATGTAGCAGTGTTTATTCACCTAGTGTAAGGAAATTAGATTTTATTGAGAGCCCTAGTTTTTTTAAAATAAGCAACGAGTGATCAAGGCACGAACAACTGGCAGAGGTGAGGAGTGTAGGAATCAGAATCGGGAGTCAGTAAAGTTACGTGAACAGAGATATCTTAGGGCATAGAAACTGAATGTTGAAAGACTCTCTCCACTCGACTCCAGGTCAGCGGTTCGCAAGCTGAGACACGCAGTTCCTCGAGAGGCAGCGGGGTCGTGTTAATGATATTCCACACAGGTGGACCAGTGAGCCGCTACAGCGAGAGCCGCGGAAGGATGTAAGCGGCGGGCGATGACCTCCGCATAAGAATTGCTCAGTAGCAGATTATACGTGCCCTACGTCGAGGACACCCACGTGACTCGACTTTCCGGCGGTGAGCAACCTCGCTGCACCACTGAATGTAAACGGAAACGAGCAGGATGTCACGCACACCAGCCATTATGGATGCGGGAAGTGGCGAGGCGGTAAGAGTTTCGGCAGGGGCCAGCACATGTTATGACGGAAGAGGGAGACTACATAAGCTCTCGACCAGCCTGTCCCTGGACTGGTTTGCCACTGTTATTCATCGGAGTTGCCTTCAGGGGAAGTCGTCAGTCCGTCTGCGAGATGGGTCGCCCGCCCATCATATTGCGTAAGTAAACTTTAACTGTGTTCAAAGTCACTGCGCATATTTAACTTGGTGGTGTACCTTGGTTAGTGAGAAACTAGCACTTTAATTCTGATAGCATTTTAAGTAGAGTTCATCAATACAGTGAAATTGTTCAGAAAGATGGAGAACGAGTCTCCGAAGCCATTACAAGGAGTCTGGCCCTGCCCAGCTTGTGGGCAGAGCCAACAGGTAAATTTGGTTCTTAGAAAGACATGCTACTGTTTTTGGTGTGATTTGCAATATGGAGCACAGGCAACAGCGTAGGCAAGCAGACAGGTTGTAGTTTTCATGTAATGATTAATAGAATGTTAGTGAAATTAATGAGAAGCAACGTTAGCGCAGTCAATCTTTGTATTCAGGTGAAAATGTAAAAAGGTAAAAGATGGGAAAAGTTCGTATGTAATAAATGATCACATAGGTAGTAAATGTACAAAAGTATGTCTATGTAAGAGTAGCTATCAGTCTGTTGTAATGGCATAACGTGTAGAAAGAATATAATGTCTATAACAACGTAAAGTGTAAAAAGAACGTAAGCAATGGGAAAAGTGTACTTACTTGTAACACGACTAACTGTGTATTAACAAAGTGAAAGGGTAAATAGGTGTGTTTATAAAATAGCATTTCCATTAATAGTAGAAAGGACGGGTCTCCTAATGNTTCCATTAATAGTAGAAAGGACGGGTCTCCTAATGCCCCAAGTGCTGCTAGATGTGAGAATTGCCGCAGGATATTCTCTGTAACCCCTCATCGCTGGATAGTGAGTGGACAGCCTGAGATCTGCCGTGACTTTAAAGGAGATCCAGACTTGTTAGCCATTAAGAAAGTTTTCAAGCAAAGGTTTTTCTGTAATATTTGTCATACAATTCTGCGTAGAGGCAGAATTGTAATGTATTGGCAGTATGGTCCTCAAAGAGAAGAGTGAGATAACTAAACTTGAGTTGTTTGAAACGGTTCAATATCTTGACGTAGCCTGAAAATCCTGTTAATTGAACTTCCTTATNGCCCCAAGTGCTGCTAGATGTGAGAATTGCCGCAGGATATTCTCTGTAACCCCTCATCGCTGGATAGTGAGTGGAGAGTCTGAGATCTGCCGTGACTTTAAAGGAGATCCAGACTTGTTAGCCATTAAGAAAGTTTTCAAGCAAAGGTTTTTCTGTAATATTTGTCATACAATTCTGCGTAGAGGCAGAATTGTAATGTATTGGCAGTATGGTCCTCAAAGAGAAGAGTGAGGTAACTAAACTTGAGTTGTTTGAAACGGTTCAATATCTTGACGTAGCCTGAAAATCCTGTTAATTGAACTTCCTTATNTAACTAAACTTGAGTTGTTTGAAACGGTTCAATATCTTGACGTAGCCTGAAAATCCTGTTAATTGAACTTCCTTATCGCACTCATTGAAACTTCCTGGGTCGGTGGGCACCACAGATTCGTGCTCGTCCGAAGAGAAGCCCTCTGCTAGGCAACACTCTGTACTATTTTCCTTCTTAACATCCTGGTTGCAGATCGGTGTGACAGTCCCCCTGTACCCTGACTGTCTGGTGGCAGTAATCTACTTGTGCGTTTAAGCAGCACGTTAATCGGACCCCTTAACATCATAAACAGAATGACAGAGCGTATATAGCCTCCCAGCCACGTGACACAAGCGCTTAATCAATGTAAGATTTGGCGCATTGCTAAATGTTCTAAAAATAAAAAATTTTATACCACAAACTGTAAATAATTTTTCTTGCTTGTTTCAGGTGAACTGAATAAACCCTTTTTTCCACCAAAACATTTGTGGTGATATTTCATTGGTGTAACCAGGATTTCATTTAAAGATTAAGATGAAGGGATGGTGGGGTTGGGAGAAGCAGAATTTGTATTCAGGAAGGAGGGGTAGAATACCAATTTTTCATCAGTCTGGCTCTGTCTAGCATATTTGGAATGTAAAATCTTAGTAGCAGTTCAAAATGTTGTAAGAAATACTACTAAAATTATGTGTTGCTGTATTACTTGAGGATTTTCATTTAGGTATGTATTCTTTGTTAATGGGGGCACACGGCCCCCTCCTGCACTTCTACAAGTATGCTCGTATGACATTTGTACAGACTAGTGTGTCTGAAGGAAAGAATAATTCTGGATGTGTATGCATGCTGCTCATGATACCTTTGTTTAAAAAAACACCTATAATTAGTAACCATATTATCTATAAATAAAATTTTCTACATTCNTGCTCATGATACCTTTGTTTAAAAAAACACCTATAATTAGTAACCATATTATCTATAAATAAAATTTTCTACATTCATTTCCAATAGACTGTCGTTAAACATTTTAAGAGATCTGAAACGTGTTTTTGTGTTGTGAATTTCAGTAGTAGAAGACAAACTTGTCTGTGTAGGGGTAATTTTTTTCTTTCGGCCCAGACATTTATTTTGTATTTACTAAATTAACGCTTTTTACATACAAACATACATTTTTAAAACAAATCTATCATTGGGTTTGCCTCTTTAGTTACTCATTGTTTGAAATATTCTTAACTCTACAATATAATAATAATTTTGCTTTCCAATTGTTATAAAACTAATACAATGCTTGCAAAATTTAAGTTACATTATTCAAATATTTCTGGAATTAATATGTATAGTTTCATACATGTCTACCATAATGTCTGTAAACAAATAGGTCTTAACACTGCCCTTGGTCCACGTATTATTATCAGTAAAGACTAATAGGAATCATATTTTTTTAATACATTTATTTTTTAAAAACTCTGCTACCCACCGCATATTGTTATCTTTGTTCAAGCGTTCTCTGCATTCTCTGAAATTTCCATCGTCTAGCAATACGACATGTGTATAAATTACTTTAATCACCAAAATTAATTACTTAATTAGCGCAATAATAGTTATAGCAATACTCAGAATTTGTCTAAAATACATTNTTTAATCACCAAAATTAATTACTTAATTAGCGCAATAATAGTTATAGCAATACTCAGAATTTGTCTAAAATACATTCCTCAATGTTTTATGCACAAGTAAAATACTCAGATTTGACAAAAATGTTTTGTAATAAGCTTATTATGTTTAACAATGTGCATATAGCAGATTGTTGTTCGTGTTATAATGTTATATGTAAATTAATTTTGGCTTATTTTTCAGTATTTATAAATGAAATTATTAAGTTACTCTTTATAGCTTATGTTTTTAAGCTGTGTAAATTTTTTCTTTTGAAGATTTTGAAGTTTGATAATTGATACAATTTCCACAATGTATGCCAATTCTTGTTACTGCAACTTCTACAGTTGACTACTTCAAATTTCAGTCGCTGAGGCAAATTACTTTACGTAGAAAACTAAAAGCGCTTTTCTGAGACGCTCTTGTTTTGCCTAAATTTATATTAACATGTAAATACATTACTTAAATACATGAAGATACTTTTGCAAAAAAACAACCTGATTACAAAGGGCTGTAGTGTAGCTGAACTAGAGTGAAAGCACGTGCGTGCAGGCGCACTGGTGCGGAACCCGCACACTGGTGCGGCACCCGCACAATGGTGCGGCACCCGCACAATGGTGCGGAGTGAANAAACAAATAGGTCTTAACACTGCCCTTGGTCCACGTATTATTATCAGTAAAGACTAATAGGAATCATATTTTTTTTATACATTTATTTTTTAAAAACTCTGCTACCCACCGCATATTGTTATCTTTGTTCAAGCGTTCTCTGCATTCTCTGAAATTTCCATCGTCTAGCAATACGACATGTGTATAAATTAGTTTAATCACCAAAATTAATTACTTAATTAGCGCAATAATAGTTATAGCAATACTCAGAATTTGTCTAAAATACATTCCTCAATGTTTTATGCACAAGTAAAATACTCAGATTTGACAAAAATGTTTTGTAATAAGCTTATTATGTTTAACAATGTGCATATAGCAGATTGTTGTTCGTGTTATAATGTTATATGTAAATTAATTTTGGCTTATTTTTCAGTATTTATAAATGAAATTATTAAGTTACTCTTTATAGCTTATGTTTTTAAGCTGTGTAAATTTTTTCTTTTGAAGATTTTGAAGTTTGATAATTGATACAATTTCCACAATGTATGCCAATTCTTGTTACTGCAACTTCTACAGTTGACTACTTCAAATTTCAGTCGCTGAGGCAAATTACTTTACGTAGAAAACTAAAAGCGCTTTTCTGAGACGCTCTTGTTTTGCCTAAATTTATATTAACATGTAAATACATTACTTAAATACATGAAGATACTTTTGCAAAAAAACAACCTGATTACAAAGGGCTGTAGTGTAGCTGAACTAGAGTGAAAGCACGTGCGTGCAGGCGCACTGGTGCGGAACCCGCACACTGGTGCGGCACCCGCACAATGGTGCGGCACCCGCACAATGGTGCGGAGTGAATCGCCAGCTGGTGGGAGGGCAGACGGGCAACAAGATAATGTGATGTCGGAACCTTCCTGTCCGACAGACTCCTCTCGACTAAGCACTTCTCACAAGTCACACACATTATGTACAGACCAAACGGAGTTGCGGGGAACATTATTTCTAAACTATTTAACGTATACCACTACAGTAAGGATNCATTATGTACAGACCAAACGGAGTTGCGGGGAACATTATTTCTAAACTATTTAACGTATACCACTACAGTAAGGATTTGAAAGAGTGGCGACTTTTTTAGGTTCGACTGAGGCCTTAAAGAGTTTATGCTAGTTAGTAAGCATTTCTATGTATTTGTTTAGCTAGTGAACTCCTGTGTACATCTTTGTAAATTAGGGTTAATATTGTGATTCCTTCCATTTCAATCACACTCCATGTGCTCGGCTACAGGGCCGCCACATCCGGCACCAGGGGTGTGTGTGTCCCTGCTTCTGACAGCCGTACAGTAGTCTCATTTCTGAGCTCTAGGTGGATGTGTGCGTGCCATACTGCGAGTGATTCAACTTTGCTTTGACTGGCCTGGTAATTCTGTTGTGCAATTTATTTTAAATCCTTTTCTATTACTCCCTTAGCCATCTAGGCCCTTCCATTGTACGGAGAGTCCATATTTAATGATGGTACCTTATGGGGCTTTTGTCTGTGTAACTTGTAAGCTCACCTCGAGCTGATCCAGACAAGGTATCAAGTAATTTGGTTTGCACCTCAGGGCTTTTGTACTGTTATTCCTTATTGTGGCATATGAATGAAACTCATAACGAGTTGTGCTTTTCGTGAGTATTAAATGATGAATGGCTCTGGATATAATGTGCACATGGTCACCCTTTATCCTGGAGGCACAAAAGTGGATAGAAAACAAGGCTTTGTGAAAATGTCCAAAACCATTTTTTCCTCTGTTTGTTTAGTATATTTGGGCAAAAAATTATTTCCTTTTTTTTTTGTAAAAGTACTCCTAAAAAGGTACAAAGTAGAAAATCTGTGTGTGTGTGTGTGTGTATTTATAGACAGATATACATATATAACAGAAATTCTTTTCTCACAAAACAAAAGTTAAAACATTCTATTAAAACCCGACCAACGTGATTATATAAAAATTGACAATTATAAAAACCTTTCATATACACATATTACAATTTTGCCCACAAAATTCATACCTTCCAAATATTATTAGATCCTTCTAAAGTTGATGGAAAAATCGACAAGATAAAATATTACATAACTTAACTTTGGCNTTCCAAATATTATTAGATCCTTCTAAAGTTGATGGAAAAATCGACAAGATAAAATATTACATAACTTAACTTTGGCAACAAAATTATGATTACCCATTCCTCCTCTTTAAGGAACATAGGTTTTGCCTGCAGAAACACAGCAAAGCGTCCTTTTTATTCAGTTGTTTCCCCACACCCAGAGTCTCTTGAAGATCAGAGAACATTTTACAAGCTTCAGCAATGTTGGATGGTCGTTTCTTTGTGACATCATACGCCGTCACGCCAACAACAGCAAGAAGGGGAAACCGTAATGCTTAGAGGGACCGAAAAACTCGCCAAGCACTGCACAGTTAACTATGCGCTCTGCGAGAGCAGTCAGCAATCTGCCACCGGCCACCTCCACCAGGTATGTAAATGCAATGTGTCTTAGGGTCTCTGTCCTCTCGTAACATGTAATATACACTGAAGAGCCAAAAAAACTGGTATAGGCGTGCATATTCAAATAACAGAGGTATGGAAACAATTAGAGTAAGGCGATGCGGTCGGCAGCTAGATCGGTTACTGCTGCTACAATGGCAGGTTATCAAGATTTAAGTGAGTTTGAACGTTGTGTTATAGTCGTGCGCACGAGAGATGGGACATAGCATCTCCGAGGCAGCGATAACATTTGGATGTTCGCGTACGACAATTTCACGAGTGTACCGTGAAAATCGAGAATCCGGTATAACATCACATCTTTGACATCGCTGCGGCCGGAAAAAGATCGTGAAAGAACGGGACAAACGACGACTGACGAGAATCAATAAAAGTGACAACGTGCAACCCTTTCTCAAATTGGCGCAGATTGAATTTGTGGACTGCCCTGCAGGATTCATGGTGTGAATTGTCTCCTGCATACCTTCAGACATTAGTCGAGTCCATGCAACATCGTCTTGCGGCACTTCTGCGTGCTTGGGGGGGCCCTACACGATATTAGGCAGGTGTACAAGTTTTTTTGGCACTTCAGTGTAGATCATAACATTTTCAAATGTTAAGGTGAATACAGTGATGTGACACCCATCACAAACTTTCACTCCAATAAAACTGGCTACCAACTGACTCCAATAACCGTTATTTGCTAGGCCTTATGCTTGATTCATATATAAATCATGTGTTCAAATACTGCAAAGCATAAATAACCTATAGGCTATAGCATTTAATATGTCAGAATTTCCGCTTTGTCATTTTAGTATTCACTTCAAAACATAATTTTAGTTGCAATTAAGCTGGTTTGCTGTTATTAATAAAAAAAAAAAACCATACAAAAAAAGTGCTAGAGAACAAAGCAAACAGGGCAAGTTTTTAAGAGGAAAGTATCCTCGCTAACTTGAATTTACGTATATTCTTCCATAACTTAATTTTCTGAGACAATATTTAAAAACCAAGCTTGCCGAGGCATAGGGAACATCTTAACAGTTATTCCAAAATCCAACTTATTTTCTAGCATGATTAACTTCACATCTGTAACCGTAATCAAGTATTACCTAACTATTTAACAATTTCTCTCTCACATGGGAAACTACAAAGTATAATTGAAAACATAAAAATTTTTAAAAATGTGTTGAGTAGTCCTCTATGTCATGTTTACCTTCGATTTTTTATGTTTGGTGATAAATTTTCATTATGAAGATTTGAAATAAAACTTGAACATGGAATGGCTACTAACCCCTTAAAAACAGTTTTATGAATTCCTGTTAAACTAACTAAAACATAAGTATATTTATTTTATTTGTACAATGTACCTACCCCTATACATCACTGGTGGAAATGTTGAAAAGGGAGGAAGGGGTGAGAGGAATCTGGAAACTTAACAAAATTTGACTGGGCTATGAATTAACATGAGAAATAAATTTTCAAATAGATTTGGTTCCAAACTAAGATAAGATAGCAACACTAGTAAAACATTTAGTTGTCCAGTATAAATTATAGGCTAATCCATGTTGTAGCAGAAACAAGTTTCTTCCTAAAGGAATAATTATAAATTGGTAAGGATTTAGCAAAAATTACAAAGTCAAGAAACTACCTTAAGAAACTTAATATTCATTGCATGAGCTTTATTTCAGCCTTTTTGGAACTATGGTACCTGTTTAGCCTCTTAAAATGACCCATTATATTTGAATTCTTGTAATTCATTTTGTAACAGCTTTATCAAACACTCCTACTGGCCAGTCTATAACATTCACTCACTTACACAAACTGTAACGCAAACAAATTAGCGACAAAAAAATGTTCAATGCAGTACGTTAAATACTACTAACCACAGAGCAATAATAAACTAACCTGCTCTAAACGTTCATTAAATGCTTCAAACACTTTGAAAATAAATGTCTCGGAACAATCAAAAGGCTTCTCGTGCACAGCTGCCGCCATCTCTCTCTTAATGTTTCGAAAGGATTCATAGTAGGTCTTGTGAAGTGCCATACATTCCTGTTGACAGTTCCAAAAACAAAAAATCAGCAAACCAGGTTTCTTACAAACTATCTCTAAAACCTATAACTAATTATAATTAAGGTTCTTGGATATGTCTTTAATTTATATGTATAACTTATTTTCTCACAGATTGTACATGTTACACGTGACTTATGCAGCTGCTTAAACTATAGAAGCAACTCAATGTCTTATGAAGCTACTTTTATTACATTGCAGCACTCGCACATAATGTGCCACAAATGTAAAATAACCTATAGTTTGGCTAATAATTCCTTATTTTGAGAAAGTTATTCAACAAAATAAACAAATGAACTACACAACATTACTACTGGCAAAGTGGTTTAGAAATTGCCAATTCTAAGATACAACACCTCTCAAAATTATTTATCCTACTGATTATATTATTCTAATAATCTGGTAACAAACTCCACTGAAATCACAACCATATATTGTGTAGATCTCTAACTTCAGATTCATAAACATAGTTTAATCATAAAACATACTAAAAGCACTAACAAACAGCTATGAGATATGACAAATGGCATTACTGAAGTATGTAGTACATACAAGTGTCATTCAATGAATTCAACTTAAATGTGCCGTCAACTCTTGAAATTACAACCTGTCATGGTTCCCAGGAAAGTGGTCGTTACTCCGAAGAGTTCATAATTTGAATTTGGAAAGATTCTGACCCACCCCTGCCCCCTATACTATAAATTTGTATTAAAATGATACTCGTGCCACTTTTCTACTGCTTCAGTGTGCAAAATTAAATTTGATATTTGTTAGACAGTCAATGAATTCCCGCGAATTTACTTATAAGATATGTGCTTATAAGATCAAATATGACTTATTTTGATTGACATTGACCCGCAAAAACTCAAGACCTGCTTCCATGTTCAATTGTTTCTAGAGTGAATACAACATATTGTGTTAATAAAATATTTATTAATTTATTTTTATATTTTGATGCCTTCTGAGAGAAATTATACCCTAGACAGACATACAGGTCTTCCCCTGGTCACCAAAATATGCCTAAACATAGCGTGCCAAGCAGCTTTTAGAGAACGCGAACAACATTTTCACTGCCCTCTTGCAGGAAAATCAGTTCATTTTTTATTAAATTGTTTAACTTATTATCACAGGTCCATCATGTTGACCTTTGCAGGCTTTATACGCAACAATTGATAAAAGAGTGGTAAAAGGTGGATGTCGAAATGCAGTTGGTGTCGCTGTGAACGAGCCATGCACAAGCACAANGGTCACCAAAATATGCCTAAACATAGCGTGCCAAGCAGCTTTTAGAGAACGCGAACAACATTTTCACTGCCCTCTTGCAGAAAAATCAGTTAATTTTTTATTAAATTGTTTAACTTATTATCACAGGTCCATCATCTTGACCTTTGCAGGCTTTATACGCAACAATTGATAAAAGAGTGGTAAAAGGTGGATGTCAAAATGCAGTTGGTGTTGCTGTGAACGAGCCATGCACAAGCACAAAGGGACCAAGCAGCCTTGCCAAGGTGAAAGTCGAGGAGAAGGCAGCTATGCGCCCAGCCTCCTGGCTTGATGATACCGCTATTCTCCCTTGCCCTGCCCAACTTACTGTTCTGCTCAGTCCCGCACACACTGAGGAACTGTGCCTAGCGACCACGGAGCAGACCACCGACCGCCTGCTCACCTTGTACATGTGCTAGTTGCTGGTCTTGTCTCAATGTTTCGCACGCAGTTATTAATTACTTCTGTATTTGCTTTCATTATGTATAGTTGATTGTAGGTGCCTTTCCAGTGAGTGTTCTTCAGTCAACTGTAATATTGATACTACCACATGTCAACCGCTTCTTAAAATATTTTGATCCGCCATTTTCGGTAACTGTCTCGAAGCATCGCAAATATGATAGGTTTGTTCCATTCTGCCCTCCTTTTTGCTTCTTGGGAGTTGCGAGACTTGAGGTCAAACATTAGGTTCTTTCATACATAAAAAGTAAAATTACGTTATACTTTTTTTCTGGTTGTGTTCACTAATTAATTTTTTCCAAGTAAAGGTTATTTTAAAATATATTTCATCACACATAACCTCCTAAATTAAGTGCCCAATCGCTTTTAACGTAAGTTTAAAGCTTGAAAGGTGCTATCATGTTTAGAAACAAGAAAAATGGCAAACATCCAGACCAGGGANTTTAACGTAAGTTTAAAGCTTGAAAGGTGCTATCATGTTTAGAAACAAGAAAAATGGCAAACATCCAGACCAGGGAAGCCTGCCAAAACTACCCAGCAGACAATTTGCCCTTGCACCTCCTGCCTGAGAGAAGCAAGAAGGCCACGACCTAACTGACCCAGAGGCATTTTGACTTGACCAATGGAATGCCCAACGCCATACTCCTTCAAAAAGAGCAGCTGAATAGAGCAAACCTATTTACATTAGCAAGTAAGTTGTTTGGGAAACATGATGATTTAAGTGAAGTAACTGTCCAGAGATTGTCATTAAGACATGTACAGAAGTTAAGATAAGTATTACAAGCTGTACATTGGTGTTTTGTAAATAGTGTTTGTCTCTTGAAAAAATTGTGTCCAAGTAGGGAGACGGTTAAGAAATCTCTTGGCAAACAATATGGCAAAACTGGAAGACTAAGAAGAAAAAATACTGTGTACATATATTGTAAATAAAGGAAGGAGACAATTGATCTTAATATGCCAGCTCCCGAAAATTAAAAAATCAATGGAATTCTTAGATTATGTTTGAAAATAAGTTGATACAGAAGATACGCAAATTTCTCTCGAAAGAAAGAGATATATTTGGGCAAACAGAAAATGTGAAATGGCGAGAGACACGGCTTGGTTGCCCGACTGCTTCTAACTTCAGCAGTGTGGTCCGAAGTTTGGAAGCTATCGTGTCACAACCTGGTGAAAACTATTCATAAAAAAAAATAAGTGAACACTGCTATAGTCGTATGTTTTGTAATGAAATAATTACATTTTATTTTNAAACTATTCATAAAAAAAAATAAGTGAACACTGCTATAGTCGTATGTTTTGTAATGAAATAATTACATTTTATTTTACTGAAAATCCAACAAGTGTGAGGTTAACTTCACTAGTAATGTTTACCTACAGAATGTGTTTATTACTCACATCTGTACGAACAGCAACAAATTATATCACATTATATTCCTTCAGTAAAGTTAGAACTTTCCCAGCTATAATCATATAAATGTTATTTCCGTAGGATCAAAATTTTCCACTGCTCTATCAAACCAACGTGATATTCAAAATTACAATTGTCCCATACGAAGAACCANGTAGGATCAAAATTTTCCACTGCTCTATCAAACCAACGTGATATTCAAAATTACAATTGTCCCATACGAAGAACCACAAAGCAATGCCATCTCATGAAAGATATTATAATTAAGTCTGCCAACCCCCTTCTGGTAAACAAAACAAACAGGGCCACGGCTACAATATCCTACATTGAGTGCTGAACTGAAGTTAGCTAACGTTGGTTTTTCAGAGCCTGCAATGAAATAAAACAGAAGGAAAAGGAGAATAAAATAGCACGNGACAGTACCGCACCTCTAAAGTTTTGATGTTGTGTATTTGTGAATATAGACACGAGACAATATATTCGTACTTCAAAATACCACAGTCATAGTCTACCTCATTATAATACCCGTAACCTCCAAGCACTTTTTAGTCTGTGCCTGGAGGACATTAACTCTGACCAAATAAGCCACCATGTCCTCGACAGTNTAACCTCCAAGCACTTTTTAGTCTGTGCCTGGAGGACATTAACTCTGACCAAATAAGCCACCATGTCCTCGACAGTGGCGGTACCTGCGTCAAATGTGTGCATTGGACTCGTAACATTTGCTTTCAAATAGTTGTTTTCTTCATTGCCTGAATACCTGTGGCGGAAAGATAAGATACGTGGTTGCACTACTGATGTTTTACGATGAAGATAATATCTGTGTTTAGATTGTAATCTGTGTTCGTAAAAACAACAGCTTTTACATCATTATCTGCTTAACAAATGTTTCATGCACTTATTATATATAAGCATTAAGTATGTGTACCTTTTAAATCTTTTTCTTTTTTTTTTGTTTCACCATGGCTTACTTTCAAGATCAAATATTTGAAAACGAGGACTGTCAGGGCATAGGATCNTCTTTTTTTTTTGTTTCACCATGGCTTACTTTCAAGATCAAATATTTGAAAACGAGGACTGTCAGGGCATAGGATATATCGTTAACATTTATTTTAAGTTCACAATATTTTGACCATGTTTTTGTTGCCTCTGAAACCATAACAATGATTAAATCATTATTTTTTATCTTTGTGTCTCACATGAGAAAATACAGACGTTTACAAGAAATTCTGTAAGCAGTGATGTGTGACGTCTTTTGGAACTGAAGCTTCGCTGACTCACTTTGCGAGCGCATCTCAGTCGACACGCGCCACGAGGCAGGTGGCAGATCGCAGTGACACGTGTCCCGCGGCTTAGGCCTTCCCCCTTCACCGACCCACTCCTCTTACATCTCTAGCAAGCCCGTGAGATCTGTTCAGAGCATAAGTTTCAAGAGATATAAAAACGCAGTTCGTCTAAATTCAAAATATACGCACCACGGAAGAAACAGCTGACGAGCTGGATATTGGTGCCGAGAACACCCCCTCCCTCTCTTAGCTAACCACAGGACAATGTGGAAACGCACCGAGAAGTAGCTGACGAGAGTAAGCTAGGGGCGAGGTACTACCCCCCCCCC
>NQII01000094.1:1230172-1311447 GCA_002778355.1 Clitarchus hookeri
ATATTGGTAACCATTCGACGCAAATTAAATTATGTTTAAATACAGTAATGCCTCAGTTTATCGGAGCTCTCATCAGCGGACTTCGTATTTACCGGACAAAATCTGAAGCCACAATTATTTTCTTATCGCCGTGTTCACTTCCGCTTGTACGGCATGAAAAATGTTGTTCAGCGGCGAGATATGCGCACGCCTGAACAGCTGTGTTAGGCTGGTGGGTGGAAGTAATCTTTAGAATCTTGCAATGGCTCGGCTGCGGGCATCTACTATAGCCGTAACATTTCCTGTGTAGGATGTACTCTCTCTGAGTGAGGTACATAACTCGTGAATGTGCCCTGCCCAATATCTCTGCTTCTGTTTACTGCAGCAATTTCGTACTCGTATGTATTACAAAGCACATTCCTATGGTTTGCTGCTCTTTAGTATAATTTTTGCACCTAAATGTTGCCATTAGTGATTCATTCTGTTCTTTTTTATTTTGTTTACTATAAACTTAAATTAATAAACCTGTGCAAGTGTTTCAGTCTGAGGTGTTTCAACATGTCTTTACACGACTTTGATACTTTATAGCGAGCAGGAAGTTGTCATGCAAAAATACTGTACAAAAATAAATGAAACAGCCCTTAATACCATGTCTTACTATGTATAGGCCAAGTGTGTGTACAGGCCGCACCATGATTTTGACCTCCAATAACTTGAAAAACAAAAATCTTGTGTATAGGCCACAGAAGATTTTTTTAAAGCTTGAGAAATGTTCACATACTGTAACAACGGACATTTGAAACATGACCTTGCCAGGCTGTTTACAGCTGTGCCAGCATCAATCGCTTCAATTGATTCATTTTCTCTCGTTTCGTGCGCGCTTTCACAGATACACAAACGTGAGTGGTAATGGGAAAAAAAGAGAGAATTAAAATGCAAAATTTTAATTGAAAGTTATGGAGTATGCATGTGAACATGGAAAAAGGGCAGCTGGTCGACAATTTGGCATCAGCGATAAAAATGTAAGGCAGAGCTGTTTCAGCATGTGATCGCTACTAGGACGTTTGCCGGTGACTCAATTGCGCAATTTGCCAGCGACTCGAACGCACAATATGCCGGCAAATAGATTGCCCTATTGTTAGCAGCTGTTCAGTATAATGGTAACTTACTTAATGGTAATTTACTTGTACTCTCAGAGCTATTCCCTGATGATGCAGGTCCTTAAGAGTCATTTTATTGTGGTCGGAAATTATTTTTCACTTTACCCATTACATTCTCCAAAATATTTGTGTACAGGCCGCACTCCATATTTACACATGAAAAATGTGTATAAAATATGCAACCTATAGATGCCAAAATACAGTACAAATTTCCCAGAAATAAATGTATGTATTTTTGTCATTTGTTGCCTTTCACGAGGCAACATTTATTTTCAACAGAATTGTACTTAACTACACCTAAATCTCGACATTCTTTTTGAAATTGAAATTTATTTTTCAAATGTATTCTTGCATTGCTCTTTGAAATCACGAAAAAGTACATACAGAATTTTAATCTGCACCTTAAATGGTTTTCATCAAAGTATCTTACTTGCCACTTGTAGAACTGGCGACTGTCCACCAGCGGGATCAGCATATTTATTTGAATGGCAGAGGGAAAGAAGCTATTTTTAGAATCGTGCAATGGTATGGTTACGCGGTCATTGAGCATAGTGTTGCTCACGTGTAACAGTGTGCGTTTTTAGGGAAATGCCACGTGCAACTTATTATAGTCAATCCTGAATTTTAGTTAAAGATTGTGCATGTTTGTTGTGTGAAATGGCTTCTTCCTTTAGAGAAAAAGTAGAAGCAGGTGTTTCAATGGCAAGGCTACATGCCACATCACAGCACTCAAAATGCCACAATTTATGGAATAGTGAAAAAAGTGCTTAAAAAGAGTTTTAAAGAGAACGATGATACAGCCAGAATGTCTGCTGGTTGTGATGCATTCCTAGCCATCTGGCAGCTGTGTGAGGTGTGAGAAAGAGCAAGCAGGTGGGCGATCGACAACACGACCAGTACATCAAGGTCCGTGCATACGGAGCTTGGAGAGTGTGACACGGCAGGCGTGGTACTGCTATTATCACATACACATAAGATTGTACGTTTGAATGTGTCATGGATTCCAAATTGAAAGTAATTGAAATCTTTTTGCACCAATAATTAAATTCTAACGCGTCACCTACGCTAAATGTCAGTTGTGCCAAAACAACCGAAGCTGCGCTAGTCAAACATGAAAACATTGGAACCATGCGGATGTGAACTAAGGGCAGGTAACGCACTTATAATCAGAGAGACAAATATTTGTGATATAAGAGCATCAGAAATCACTACTGTACCTGTAGGAATACCCGTACATTGGCTCAATGACCAACTTTCAGTCTAATCAATTGAGCGTACAGCAGGGAATCATGGTTACCAACCCCACAAAGCTCCTATGCATCGACTGGCACACTAGTACCCACTTTTCGATGCAGTCATTTCCCGATGAAGATAACTTCCTACCAACGAACTTTGAGAAACCCAGTATCTTTTCCATTATATCTCATGAGAATTTTTCTTACAATTTTTATCTGCGTGTGGCTCATACATTTGGCTGCTATCCTACGTCATATAAATGCATGCCTAAAATGCAAGGTACGCTAATCATGCCAGTGCGAACTCCACTCCACCCAATACCCTTTCCCCACACAACCCTTTCCCTGCAGATTAAAGCATCACTCCACAGCTGCTGCAGCCCTCCGAAGACATCTCTACGCAACACCGCAGATGGTTTAGTCTATATGGAGACCTCCACATTCTCAGTGACGTTACTAATCGGCTTCAATTAAATTTCCTGCAATATTACGACGATTTTGCGCTACTGTGGGAAATGTCTTACTGCCCGCTCCAAGTCGATGGCCTCTCAGTGGATGCATTGCTCCATCCCCCTCCAATCCTTGCAAGATTGCATTTGCAACCGGACATGATACAGCCCACGCAGCAAGCGTCTGCCTCGCTAAACCGTCGTTCACACAACTGCGACGTACGCTTCCTACAGTTCTTTAGCAATGCATGTATAACGTTATTACGATCACTTGATATGCACTGCAATTCAGTGGTAACGTAGGCAATTACATATTTTTGCCTCCTAGTAATTAGTATACCAATCGTGTATCATTCTTGTCAGCAAACATAGTGTACTGCAGTACTACATGAATGAGATCTTACCACCTTCATTTCCCACCCCATCCCTGCAACCCTGAGAAAATACGCAGATGCCGGCACATACTTTGATATATTGCACTGTGAATTTCAAATACATACAGTTCTATAAATCCGTGTATCTTCTCTAAGCAACTCCAGAGTACAATAGGATGCATCAAACCAGACTTTGTACTTGTACAGTATGTCATTGTTAATTCCGTTACATTGCTCAAAGTGTACGACCTAATTAAGGCTAGCCATTGCCATTAAGAACAATGATCAAGATTATATATATACATCTTTTCACAAAAAAAAAAAACTGTGAGTGATCTTCAAGGATGATTTATTAATGGCATATAGCTCTACATATAAGTCAGATATGACAGGAATTAAGTCGTTTGTAGGAAAATTTCAACAAAGTAGACGCTCAAATCAATGTATGAATATTATCAAGGTTTGTAGTTGCAGATACTGTATACTGCAGTAGTGTTGTCATCATTTTATTGTCCATACATACGTCGTAAAAGGTTTTCTACTGCTCATTTTAATTTCACATACATGTTAGCCATTACACGTTTGCTACAGAGGGACTACATACATTTCAAAATCAATCCACTGTGTCATTAGGATGCTATTATGTGCACAATTCTTTCTTGAAACAATTTTTTTTTTCAAAACATTTATGCAAACTCAATGTAGTGAATCTACATGCGTTAACACCACGAGTCCTTTCTCTTCTTGCTCCATGGAATCCCTAACCTTCAAACTATGCACTCTAACCCCACTCACCCTTACACTACGCAACAATAAGATGACACAATGGGTCACAGACCACAGCCAACCCCGCCTACTGTTTTGGGCTCTTGCAGAAAGTGTGGGCCAAACTTATTTCCCACGACGACTGGAAGAAGACANACATTTCAAAATCAATCCACTGTGTCATTAGGATGCTATTATGTGCACAATTCTTTCTTGAAACAATTTTTTTTTCAAAACATTTATGCAAACTCAATGTAGTTAATCTACATGCGTTAACACCACGAGTCCTTTCTCTTCTTGCTCCATGGAATCCCTAACCTTCAAACTATGCTCTCTAACCCCACTCACCCTTACACTACGCAACAATAAGATGACACAATGGGTCACAGACCACAGTCAACCCCGCCTACTGTTTTGGGCTCTTGCAGAAAGTGTGGGCCAAACTTATTTCCCACGACGACTGGAAGAAGACANCAACCCCGCCTACTGTTTTGGGCTCTTGCAGAAAGTGTGGGCCAAACTTATTTCCCACGACGACTGGAAGAAGACACTTCATCCATTTTACATGCCTTCGGTACTTCTGTACTTTCTCTATGCCCTTGGCACCACCGGAACCAGGAGAAGAGCGGTGGTTGCCGCCATTTCACACTTCACACTGCCCAGCAAGCGTTTTTCCTGCTATACCTGATCTATCTTCTACAACCTGCACTTCGCTAGAGAAGGGGACGTCTCATCTCACTAACTTCGGGGGTGTTGTTACGATTGCAACAGCAGCCACGCAGTGCGCCCAGGAGAAAGGCGGTCAGCGGCGGCCTACTAAGGAGATTGGGTCAGCACGAGCAGCACTGCCACAGCATAATCTATCGGCAAATAACTCGCAAGTTAGGTCGTATTAATTAGGTCTGGCTGACACCCAAGAAAGGCCATCGGCTGACAACCATAACTCTGAGCATGCCAAGCTATCAGCAAATAGGAATGAGTTACAAGATATTAACAGTAGAGGGGGGGGGCGAGAAGAGTGGTCTGGGCATCCGAACCAGGAGAGAGGGTCTTCGTGGGGCGGCAGCAACACGAGGCGGACACAAGGCAGGGCTCCGATCTCCGGCTCTTCAGAGGTGAGTTCTTCAAGGGAAAGAGAGCAATTTCTACACAGTCCTCCTCTAACCTGTTCCAGAGGACTAGTAATAGTTGTACTTGGCTATTAAAAAGTATTGGTAGCCCTAGTAATTCTTTAATCACCCTTTCCTTCCTATCTTCCTTTAAGTTGGGGTGTCACGTTAATTGGCATCAACAACATCCCGCAACAGGAACCCAGGTACTGAGTGGAAACTGTGGGTCCCCACAACCTTACAACCCCGGATATGCGAGCACCATCACGATCAAGACAAGCGGGACACCGTGGTATAAGAGAAACACTCAAGAGACATAGGCCAGCGCTATATTTCGGACGGGATGAGCAGAGATGTTAGGCAGTATGTCAATAACTGTGAGACATGCTGTCACCACAAGGCCTACCGCATACCCAAACCCACTGGCATACCACATCGCCCACAAACGCCGTGGACGCATTTAGCAGCGGTTTTGATGGGCCTATATCCTCGAAGCACCTGAGGGAACCGCTACCTACTGGTCATCATGGACCAGTTCTCCAGATGGGTGGAAGCCTTTCCCCTACCCAGCCAAGAGACTCTCAGGAAATTCGAGCCAGACATATTTCCCTACTGAGGATACCTCCAAGTGATCCTGACAGATAATGGGACCCAATTTACCAGCATGGCTTGCAAGAAGGCCTGCAATAAATGGGAGTGGAGACCAGGACGACCCCGCAATATCACCCACAAGCTAACCTCACTGAGCGGAGGAACCAGGAGTTGAAGAAGAGCCTACGACTCAGTGTGGGAAATGACTACAAACATTGTGATACCCATCTGCCGGATATATTGTACACCTTGAGGCGGCAAAATAACGCGACAATTAACACCTCACACAGCGAGTTGCTGTTCGGCCGACCTCTACCCAGACCTGGGGATTCGCAATGAGAGACAGAACCTGCCACTATGCCCCAACCAAAAACAGTGCAAACGGAAGCACAAGAATGCATCCAACAAGCCAAAGGAGCCCAAAAAAGGTATATCGAATACAAGTACCCCAAACCCAAAACGGGGATAAAACAGTTTGATATAGGAGAGAAGGTGCTCCTCAAGAACAACCCACTGAGCTGAGCCAAGGCCCAGTTCAGTGCCAGCCTCGCACAAAAATTAAAGTGCCCTTATACTGTCGTCGGGAGGCAGGTAAAAGTCTACTGAACGGAAGATAATCATTGTAGAGTAAGAAAAGCAACCCGAGGTCAGATTAGACCCTGTCCCCCAGATACAACCACCGTGGACGAGGCTGCAGACAGACATTGGGTGGACGAGCCAGTCGACAGTGAGCCCCTATCAGGACCCAGCTACCCACGAAGGAAAGTTCCAGCTCCAAGAGGTAGGCCCACAGCCGGCGACAATCACCCCCAAGACGTCTATGACGAGTCATCATTACCAGTCACCGCTGGAGGGCAGACACCTGCAGGAGCCAACACAGGTAATATCTACAGGCCATCGAGGGAGCAATGTCCAGCTGAACTATACCCTCCACGCCATCTAGATATCAGCTACCCAGATCACCACAGGGGAGTTCCCGAGCCAGCAGGTCTCAGCTCTCGTGGCAATCACCCCTAGACAGCGAGCCCTGGCTGATGCTGATACGCTTGTGCTCACCCAAAGAAGAAGATGAGCCCAGCAGTAATGCAGTGCCAGACGGCGGTGCCAATCTGTCTCATCGAGACAGGGCAGAGATGCCTGACTCCACAGGTGAGGCCCAGGGCGACGTCCAGCCGTTACCCCCGCTTCACGTAGCAGCCGAAGCAGATGAGCCCAGCCGGGTAGCAGAACAAGAGAAACCCAGTCCGACAGGTGAGGTGCAGACGGATACCGAACCCTCAACCCCACTCGACCAGAATGAAGCCGCTATGCCAGGTAACAGTGCCAAGCTCCAGAGGTGAGAATTACCCCCACACGCCTGCCACACAAACTTTCAAAACCAAGGCAGCAGGTACCACGAGACTAAGTGGAGGCCGACCCGTAAATTCACAAGGCCTTATCCTAAACTCGCAGCTTTGCGATCGCTGAGACACACCAATTAGTGACAGAAAAATCAATAAAAAGGAGGGACAAGTGATATCCCATAAGAAAGACAAAACTTGAAAGTGATTAAGTAATATTAATCTGGGGTTTGCCAAGATGAAAGGACATCATAATGACATAGTACTATAAAATAAAAACAGTGCGTGTGTAAAAGCAACATGATGACCATACCAGTGTGACCTTAGAGAAAGTGATAAGGACAAACCCCAATGACAGTCTCCAGCGGCGTGCCCAGAAAAAAAACTGTAAGTAGGTCAACTGCCATATACGCAAGAAGTACCGGCAGATGCCGAACAGGTTGGGAAAAGACTGTATATACACAGAGGTGACAAAAGTCATGGNCAAGAAGTACCGGCAGATGCCGAACAGGTAGTATCGCATACAAAGTGTATAAATGGGCAGTGCATTGGTTGGGCTTTCATTTGTACTCAAGTGATTTATGTGAAAAAGTTTCGGACATGATTATGGCCGCACGATGGGAATTAACAGACATTGAACGTGGAATGGTAGTTGGAGCTAGACGCATGGGACATTCCATTTCGGAAATTGTTAGGAAATCCAACATTCCGAGATCCACAGTGTCAAGAGTGTACCGAGAATACCTAATTGAAGGCATAACCTCCCACCATGGACAACGCAGTGGCCGACCGCCTGAACTTAATGACCGAGACAAACTATGTGTGTGCAAAATGGTCAGTGTTAACAGACAAGCAACACTGCGAGAAATAACCGCAGGAATCAATGTGGGACGTACGACGGACGTGTCCGTTAGGACAGTGCGACAAACTTTGGCTGTACTGGGCTATGCCAGCAGAATACCGACACGAGTGCCTTTACTAACAGCACGACATCGTCTGCAGCGCCTCTCCTGGGCTCGTGACCATATCGGTTGGACCCTAGATAACTGGAAAACCTTGGCTTGGTCAGATGAGTCCCGATTTCAGTTGGTAAGAGCTGATGGTAGGGTTCAAGTGTGGCGCAGACCCCACGAATCCATGGACCCAAGTTGTCAACAAGGAACTGTGCAAGCTGGTGGTGGCTCCATAATGGTGTGGGCTGTTTTTACATGGAATGGACTGGGTCCTCTGGTCCAACTGAACCGATCATTGACTGGAAAGGGTTATGTTCAGCTACTTGGAGACCACTTGCAGCCATTCATTGACTTCATGTACCCAAACAACGATAGAATTTTTATGGATGACAATGTGCCATGTTGCAGGGCCACAACTGTTCGCGATTGGTTTGAAGAACATTCTAGACAATTCCAACGAATGATTTGGCCACCAAGATCGCCCGACATGAATCCCATTGAACATTTATGGGACATAATCGAGAAGTCAGTTTGTGCACAAACTCCTGCACCGGCAACACTTTTGCAATTATGGACGTCTATAGCATGGCTCAATATTTCTACCGGAGGCATCCAACGACTTGTTGAGTTCATGCCACGTCAATTTGCTGCACTTCGCCGGGCAAAAGGAGGTCCAACACAATATTAGGAGGTATCCCATGACTTTTGTCGCCTCAGTGTATAACCCAAGAGAGAAAATTGTGTATATTGTAAAGTGTAAATGTGTTCTATTTCAGTATTATGTTGTTTTGAGGGGCCATGTTTTTTTTTAGCAAATGTAGGTGACCTATAAGTAATTTTAATTTGGTTTAATTTTGTTGATTATTTGAAGTGTATCTAACCTTGTTGAACAGGTTCGTATAGTTAGTAAAAGGGGAAAGTACTCCTCTCAGGTTAGAACCCAGTGCCCCATGTACCGTTTCCCTGCCGTGCGACACATACAAGAGGCTAGAGAGCATTCCACTTATAACTTCGCCCTAAGCGCTATGGTAGGAGACAGAAAAAACATGCCCAGGTGAGTTTAGGTTAACTCCCTTTCTTTTTCTTTCCTGAGTGCTAAACAATACGTGTCGCTTGTAAAATTTCATCTTCTATAGCAAGAAACAAACTATAATTTGTCCTTTGTAAATATCCACAGCCATCAGCTGTTCAGTGTGAGCGAAATGCTTTCTCTCTCAACCTTGAAGGGCCAGTTCATCCACCCTACTCCCCATAGAGAGAGAGAGAGAGAGAGAGAGAGAGAGAGAGAGGGAGAGAGAGCATGCACGCATATGCACACACACACAAAGGAGGGGTAGCGATAACAAGCAGACAGCCCAGTGCCCGAAAGAGAGAGACAAAGACAGTGCAAGCCGACAAGATAGGCACTGCACCACTGCCCAGCATAGCAAAGTGGCACAGACGAGCGGCCATGCCAGATGCCAACCAACTACATTAAGGAGTCTGCCTAACTACACCCCTTCGCCCAGAATTACTGAGATAATTCTCCGTTGCTTCAATGATTGGGGGGGAGGGGGAGGCGAATTAACGGTTGATGCCTCCTACTCATTATCATCATGTGTACGTCACGTGCCTCCGAGGGTATCGAACCCCGACTAGCCACCTCCAAGGTCAGCACCCACGTAATGATATTAAGTCACATCGTCGCCCCCCGGCAACTTGTAAACCCGCTGAGAAGCAGCCATGGGCATGAGAGAGTTTGCCCGTAAGCGAGCAACGGATGCAGGCCGCAAGCACGTTCAAAACTCCTCGCCACCACCACGCCAAGAGATGGCAGCAGCGGTGCCGCCCGGCTCAAACCTTAAGAGGAGGCAGCTGAAGATTACCGAAAGCGAACCAAGCATACAGCACCCCTCCAGCCAAGGAGAATATAACGCAGTGCACCTGGCAGAAATGCGAGTCAGGCAAGGCAGCTCGTCCTAGCACTATCCAATGCTAGGACCCTCTGCCAACCCTCCTCCTCCCCAAGGAGTCAACGCCAGTTGTCCATGTAGCTCACCTCAGCACAAGTCGTGCTAAAGCTCTATACTGCACAGCCACACTCCTCTGTCAGGACTCTCCTAGACCCTCCAGTCTCCTACAAGTTCTTGAGCCGACAACGCCTTCCCTAACACAGCAGCCGAACAGTCGTCGCTTCTCCAGACACTTGCCATCAAGCATCACCGCATCAACACGTACACAATACATCGTGTCCCGGGTCCCTTCAGGACTACAAGCCACAGTTAGGGTCCCACAACTACTTAATTGTCAGCTCTCGTCCGCTCTTCAAGCCAGGCTCCTCAAGCAGAAAGGCACCTTCACCTGTCTTGCTCTTGTACAAAGTCCGTTGAACACCTAGAGTGTGTACAGGTAGGCAGGTAACAGTGTTTCTATTTTCACTGGAATAAAACACATAGTCTAGCTAACTTCTGTCTTTCCTTACTTAGAAGTGAGCGTGTGCATTTTCCCCAACCTGGTAAGCGTCACCTCAAAGGGAGTAGCAGGGGACCGCGAATTGGCAAACAAGTTTCCGACGCAGAGTAGGACTGCGGGCAGCCGCTAACCAGGACTGCACTTACGTCACACACAAGAAGAAGTTTGACGGCCACCCATACTGTGGACCCAGTACGTAACAGTACCTTGTGCACAAGTATGTTAGAGCCCTAACCACTAGAAAAACGCACAACAAAGCATCTGGGCCAACTAAGTCAGCTAACCCATTCCCTCCAGTGTGTATAAACTTGCCGGAGGGGGTTTGCAGGCATGGCAAAGCTTGACCCAGGTACTTCTGGAGTATACTCTAGCTGGAGATTTGTTGCCTGCCGCACTCTACAGGATGAACATTAGCACCTACCCTGTCCGTGACGTTCCCTCACCGACGACGGAGCAGAAGGAACGCCAGAGGACAGCTGCTATCCTTGCATCTCGCCACCCCCCGAATAATCAACTTACACCACCCCTCAGCTGCAAGTCCCCCATGGAGGGGGTAGCCACCCCTGAGCACAGCTGAGATGTCCCTTCAGTAGTTGCACTGTCTGCTCGCTCTCGCCATGTGGCGATGGGTCCACCCACTTTCAGGCAAGAGCGTCCAGGTGGGAAGGTTGCAGGTCACCAGGTAGCAAGCTCATACAACAGCTCCAAGAAGTAGGGTCAATCTAGACAATAGCGGGTGCGTAACATGATGGTGCTTGGTGTTACGGAGACCCAACGGGGAGTGGCAGAGGTTGTATATAATCAAAAGATCGCCCTCGTGGTGTGTCTAAATTAATTTCCTCAAAATTACCCAAAAATTTTTAAGCATGATTATTTTTATCCTTTGATGAATGTTCATTATGTGTAGCATTTGTAAGGAAATATTTAATAAAAAGCACTTTCAATGTAGCAAAATTTTGGCACAGAAGTTCAAGCAGGTTGTTCTGTGTTCAAAAATATTTAAACAAATATCTTACCATAGATATTTTTTTTTAGTTAAAAAAGGCTGTAACTCTATAACTAAATGTGATTTTTAGAAATATTAACTTTATTGCACTACAGAGCTCTTTACAAACTAAGGATAGCAAAATTTCTTGTCTACTCCTATGTGTTTTTTGGATCAAAAAGTATTTTCAGTTAATTTATTTACAAATTTCCTTAAGTAAAGAAACATATCTCCAATTAAAGAATACTAACAATTACTTTCTGCCACCCAAGCAAAAGTACTAACTTAACATTTTTAATCTAGTTAAAATAAGCTGGCAGTTTATTTCCAAGGAGTAAAAACTGGGAATATAACATAGTCTTAAACAGTATTCTACATCAATAAGGTACACCAACACAGAATCATGTTTGAGTCCAAAGTCTTGTTACAGTCAAAAATCATTACAAACTATGCTTTTGAATTTTTCATAGGTTTAAATATGAAAAAACTGACAAATGAATATTTCCACCAACATAAGTACTCGTGGAGCCCCACACTTAACCAGATGTTCCATCCCTGGCAAGAAGATCACTTTGTACCTCACCGACACTCTACGAGTGTGTTTGAACCTGTTTCATGTCAACTCTTAACTACAGATTATACTGAACATAACAATTACACTTTGGCAGACATATAACATTTGCTTCAAAGCGATTTTTCATAATTATTTATTTGATTCTTTAAAAAAACTTTGTATTTATTTTGATTAAAACTATTTTATTTTGGTTTTAAGACCAATTTTAATAATGACTACAGCAAAACCTGTAAAATTTGCAGTCTCTCACAAAATTCCTCCCACTTAAGTCATAAAATACAGCATTCATACTCACATTAATTTTCTTGATGACATCGCTCTTTGCTTGGTTCCAAATGTCCCCATCTTTGGTGAGATAAACACGACACGAGGCCACCATGCGAGTAGTCACCTGGAAAATTAATTGTTACAACACTGCAATTAATAAATAATTAACAGAAAACTTTTATATACAACTCCTGAATATAATCCTTAACTATAACTCTACGTATGTTGATACAATATACTAATGACTTACGGGCAGTAGCAATTATAGAACATTCTTGGGAACCATCAAGAAACTTTAAACATATAAGAAAAATAAAATATTGTTGGCAAAACTGCAAGAAATCACAATCAAAGTTCATTAAAAAACATGTTTGTTAGCATATAGCAATAAAATGCAGGGGTTGCATTCACTACCGTTACTTGATAGGCCACAATCCGTACAGCAACAAAGTTGGGCCTTGTGCGAACCGTGCACGGCGCACACACCTGGTACAGTTGCTGCCAGCCAGTGAGCAGTTTGGGTATGCATGTGCAGTTCTGTCACTCCCTCCTTTCTCTTCCAGTCCCTAACCCACTGACCGGGAACAGTCACAGATGGATGTCTGCATATCATGTACTTTATTCCAGTTTGTGCATACATCAAATGTTGCTGTTTGTTATGTTTTTAGGATGTTTCATTTCCGTTAAGAGTGTCTATTACTATAGAAGAAGGAAAAGGCGATCTCAATGTTAACATTTATATGGTATACATCAGTGCAGCTTTGAAAATTACAAATATTAATTTAATATGTATAATTTTGTTTCCGAATACTGAATTGAATAGTGACTGAAAACTATTGAAACTGGAAACAATGTGGTACTGACAAATACCCACCATGCATCTTGTACCAGACAATACTCCCAAATAACGTTTCATAACTAGAATGGTGGCTGGATAAATAGGCCACTGATGTTACAAGGCACCACACCACAATTTCTGAGAATAACTTCTTAAAATTAAAACTAAACAATTTCAGCCGCAAAAAAAATTAAAAAATGCATTTAAAAGTGAAGTCCATCTTTAATTGACTGGCAAAGAAATCATTAAGATTTTTTAATTAATTACTTATTTAATTCAATAAGCATATGTCTTCCAAATAACATGAAACCTCAGACATGTTCTTGACAACCCCTCGTAATCAAAAACGTTTATGAATATTGTGCCGTGCATAAGTTTTATCAAAAGCAGAGCCCATTTTCAGAGGCGTCTTGCAGGAAAGTCGGACAATTTGTCACTGAAATATTAATTAATTTCAATTGATACAATTCTTCTGAATAAACTGATATCTTGTAAGGGTATATGACACCCCTCTGTCGCCAAATAATAGGTAAGCACTAGCTCGGCCACCTCGTAACTCACAGCAAACGCTAAAGAAATCATATGGAAAAATAAGAGGATGTGGTTTTGAATTATTAATTATTGAAGGTAATAGAGATACATAATTTAATGGCTGTATTTATTTGCCTTGCAATAAATTTTTAATTCACCGAACAAATTATTGCAAATACTTATAAATATCAATATTTAAATATTTAAAACACAAATTTATTTAACTTCTTGCTGTAAAAGTGGAGCCTCATTGTAGTTTTAATCTATGGAAGATTGATGTGTCATGTAAAAAACTGGTTGCCCAGGCAACAATAAAAAAATTATTGAAAAATTTTTGTAAAGAAAGGGAAGAATCATGCTATTGTGTAAATTAAATAATTTTATATTGTCCAGAAGTTGTGGGTCTTAATGGTGAATCAATGTACAAGAGGAGCCCAAACCTGGTGAATTCGACCAAGTTGACACACTACACCAACTCAGTAAAGTGCGTCTGTATTAGTGCTGCAACACCAGAAATTCCAGTGAGTTGCCACTGCCTACTGGTTGTCGATAGTACGATTTCAATAACCAAAAGTATCCCAACAAACAAACAATTTTTTTTTTCTTGTCATAGCGTACAATAGTATATGTGTGTTGTTGAGAAGATTCGGCCGGTGTGTTCTGCATTTCAGCACTGCTCGCACTGTGACCGCCATCTTGATGCTGTTTCCATGGCGATTCTGTGAGTACTAGACACATACTTGTAGTTGCATCACTGGTAGTGTTATGGGTTTATATTTGTAAAATACCAATTAGGAAAGAGATTGAAGTTTTTAATTTGCATAAAACCGAACGTGACACAGGGTTGAAAAATGGACTACTATGGTACAGCAAATAAAGGTGAGAGGCGTGTCTACAACGTGGGTTTCAAGATGCCACTGTGAACAACAACGGTACTACAGAAAGGCGTATGACATTACCAAAGCAAAATGTTCATTGTTGGAAGAAATATTTTTCTAAGCTACAAAATTGCAACAAGATGCATTGTGCATTTTGAAGCCCCCACAAAGGAAGACANTGGGTTTATATTTGTAAAATACCAATTAGGAAAGAGATTGAAGTTTTTAATTTGCATAAAACCGAACGTGACACAGTGTTGAAAAATGGACTACTATGGTACAGCAAATAAAGGTGAGAGGCGTGTCTACAATGTGGGTTTCAAGATGCCACTGTGAACAACAACGGTACTACAGAAAGGCGTATGACATTACCAAAGCAAAATGTTCATTGTTGGAAGAAATATTTTTCTAAGCTACAAAATTGCAACAAGATGCATTGTGCATTTTGAAGCCCCCACAAAGGAAGACAAGAACTTGAGAAAAATGTTCTTAAATTCATACAAGGGAAGCAAAATGAGTGTGTAGTAGTTTCCGATGAAATAATGTGTTTGTCTGCTGCCAACAACCTCTCCAAGACTGAATTCAGATGCTCCACGACAAGTTGTTTGGTCCACCACAGTTAGGAAATTACAGTTCTCACTGACTCAGTCTGCTCAAGCAACCTTTGCTCCAGTACGTACAATCACTCACTTAGCCAACCCTTAAGCCTGCTCCCCGTAAGGCCATCCGACAAGTAGTCAGTTTGCCAGCTAAATCAGGCCTGTCAGCAATCCAGTATTTATCAAAAGCACACTACATTCTGACTTTTAGTCAACTAATCACTGTCAATAGCATCAATTATAGAATCATCACTCCTGGAATGATCACTTGAAATAGTGTCTTTACTTCACACTCACTCTCTGTCTTTATCAGACAAATCTCCTCCTGGAGCAGCTCAACGAAAATCAAATGTAACACTTTTTAAAAGCCTTTGTGACACAAAAATCCTCTCAACCAATATGCTAGGTGAACATTTTTTATATTCTGTTTCGTATAACTTCTATAATAATTTATACAGCATATAAACACTAAACACCCCCATTTGCAAAGTACTGTCTCAGGTGATGGATGTTGCGGGATGCATGTTGTTATGTTAACAGTCTTTACTATGATTGTAAAAGAAAATAGTTATCGGAATTAAAAATTATAATGTAGAAATTTAATGATAAGTACATTGTTTATGGTTAAAATTGTGCTCATAGACTAATGTACAATTTTCCTGAATTATAAAGAAAAGGCTTTAAAACATATAGAAATATTATGATAGATTATGCAAACATTATGGTTATGTGAAAGGTCTCCTCCACCTCCATTCCCCTTGTCTATGGTCTCAACACGCCCGGTCAAATGCCATTGAGCTCTCTTCCACCATAATTTATCTATATGAGAGAATTCTTTACTGGTGGTACTGGAATATTATATATGCACTTGATTATGTTTGTCTTCGCGTATTTCATTAAATGTAGTTTGTAGTGCCTTTTTAGAAGTCTCCTCAGTGAAATTAATTATTGACACGTGTCTACCACTGTCTGCTGTGGTCCATTTTCTTTTTGACCATTGTGAAGCGCAAACAAAAAAATATGTTAGTTTCAAGAAATAGCTCAAGTGTTTTGTTAGTTGAATAAGTCTGTAAAAAAATCATTTCATATCAGTGGCCGACAAAAGTGATTTTAGTGAAGTAATCATCAAAGACTCGCCACGTGTTTAGGGTATTTGAAATGTATTTGACAAAAAACCTTGCTTTGCCCTCATTTATTTTATTTAAACATGGGAAGTTAAATTTGCTAAAAATATTTATACAGTGGAGTCTCGGTTAACCCGTCATCCTTTTAACCTTGAGTTTCTGTTAACCAGTAAACTGACAAGACAACTAAAATAATAAAATTGGGTACAAAAAACAAACTTAATAAACTAAAAATAAAATAACTTTTTTCTCGCTTCATGTTAGATCAAATTAAGCACATTATTGAGTTGAACAATACGTATACTGTACTGCAATACATATACCCAGTAAAAATACATTCTGTGCGGTGGGGAATGCTTATGTACAACGTTCCGTTTTCCTCATCCGCCCTCCCATTCCTACAGTCAGTTCAGTAGCGGTAGTCACTTAGTCAGCAAGTCATTGTCCTCAGTTTGTTGTCAAAGTGTAGTGTGTTTTAAAATGTCTGAGAAACGGAAACGTGCTGTATTAGGACTTTCTCAAAATGCCAGCTAAAAAACAGTTCAATAGACTTACCGTCCACCATTTTAAGTAGCATACACTTAGCAAGTCGATAAAAAAAAGCAGTGTCGTTAAAGTCAAACACACGCAATTCACATAATAATTATATAAACTGTTCTGCTTATAAATACTTCAATGTAAATTTTCCAACCTAAATAACCAACAAAACCGTAATGCACTAATGTTTACATATCGTAATAATTTCCAACATGCAACTGGTCGTGCATTGATCAAAGTTGCCAACGGAAAACAAAGAAATTTCGCTACGGCTCTGACTAAATTCAGACACTTTCCACAACAAAATCACAGAAAAAATGAGTGCTGCCAAGCATTACTACGTCGTTCTCGTTGCACAATAAATTGTTTTTCAAGTAAAATAAAAATTATGTTAATTAATCTTTGTTTAAACAAAAAACATCGAAGATTTTAAAAAATGTTTTACCTTACGCAAACAGATTTGACAAAGAATGTGCCTAACAAAACTGGAATCGATTGATAGATGATTCAACATATGTATTGATATATCAACTTAAGTCCCATCAATATATCGATATACGCTTTCGAGAATGTTTTTAACTGCACAGCCAATGCAACATCATCAGAAACAAAATAATTTTATCAATACGAATTCTGGATAAGATATTACTTGTAAGCGAAAGTAAAACAATAATAATAATGCATACACAAAATGAAACTATTACTGCCTCAAAAATTCCCTCTAGTTTTAGGAAATTCCCTGACTTTTCCCTTTTTTCCTGGTTTTCCCGAAGCGTCACCAACCTACGTACTCTCGGGGCTGTTTCGTGAGCTGCTCACGGCTGGAGCAGTGGAGCAGCGATTACTTGGTAGCTGCTCCAGCCAGTCGCTACTCCGGATGCGGAACAGTGCCAAAGTAGCAGCACTGCTCTTTTCGGCACACCTCTATTCTGAAGTGAAGATTTTTGACAGTTCGTAAACAACTTTTACAGTCAACTCCTGTTTTACCAGGAGTGGTGTAATTGGGTTGTGGCTTAATCAGGTTGTGGCTTAACTGTGGAGCCACCAGTTCAAAGTCAAATATTGAACAGCTGCCGCCAGTCGCACGCCGCTCCTATTAATAACCCATGTGCACGCTGTTCAGTTCCGGGCAGCAGTCATGCGCTACTGGTTTCTTTCTTGATATTAAAAGTGTTTGGGTACACTATTTAAACATGTTTTTGACAGTGAATATATGTGAAAATTGGAAAGTATTAGGAATTCGGGGGAAATTGTCAGACAGCACATTTTCTTTCATAACAATAAAGTATTTCACGATTAAAACTAGTGTCTGCTCGTCAAAAATGAAAGATGAGAAGTTTACAGTCATTTGTACTCACAGAGACTATTCATAAATTAACTGTGGTGCAGAGTGCAACTCGATGACAAAATATGACATTAACATACATATTATTTACCACAAAAATGATTCTATCGCAAAAGACGCGTGGATATAATAAATAAACTTTTTGCTTTGTTGCTGAAGTAGGAGGGGAGTGGAGGAGAAAAAAAAAACAAAATGGAGAGCCATCCTTAGAGGCGCTTGGCGATTGCAGGCAGAATCCCAATTATTAGCAAGCAAAATCGCTTCACACGGAAATATGTTAAGTTAAAATATTTATAGAGTTTACTGCAAATGTAAAACTCTGACAATTTGTTTGTATATTTGTATTTTACACAACAGCAACTAGTGACTTCATGGGGGCGTGTCTTCTGAAGCAAGCTGCGCGCACTAGCCAACAGACGGTAGCACGGTCGCCTATTTCGCTGATTTGTCGCAAAAGTATATCTAGCACACCCTTGTAAAAGTAAATTTTTAATTTCGTGCAGGCTCAAAACAATTCAGGTTTGAAATATATTTCATCAAATTAATGTAGAAATATTTGCAAAATACTCTGTGATACTCTGCTTCAATTAATATGAAGCATGCACGTGGTGCTGTCAGTAAACACTAGCCACAGTCTATGAAGAAGAGCAGAACAAAGCTTAAGTACTGCCTACGGTTTAAGTTGCACACACCTACACATTATTCTAGAACAAAGTTTAATTTGTTGCACTAATAACAGCTGTTTGTTTCAATATAATATAAAATACATAGACATTGTCTACTATCTCCCTGTCCGCATATTTCTCCCATGTCTGTTGTGCAAATGTAGGCTGTCAGAATAGCCAATATGAAATTCTCTTGCAATCATTCACGCATCAGCTGATACAGGATTTTGTGTATATGATGATGTTAATATCACTTATGACGTGTTGCCACAAACTGGCTGTCGAAATATTGAATTCTTGTAGGACTTATTATTTGTTTACGTAACTTACGTGTACAATATGCAAGCATTTTCCCCCATTGCTTTAACCGTGAGTATCAGTAATCCATGAACCCTTAGCGAGTCAATCCTAGAAAATCTGGAATTTACTTTATTGCGTTTGTAGTTAGCTCTATGATCCAATTTCTGAATACAGAATTAAATAAATTGAAAACCCAGTTTCTTTTTCAATTTACCAGCGGTTACTGGAACAAGAGAGATTCTTTTACCTATTTATAAGACAAAATAAATCTCTTGGGCATATATTAAATACGCATCATTCTTTTCACATGGTCGTTCATCATAAGCAGGCCTACAAATATTTTTAACAAATAAATTTAAAATATTGCATTGCACAAAACTACTGGGCAAATACTTGACATATTATTTTTCAAAAACTGTTAAAAGTGCAAACACGTTATGTAATAAAAACCCTATAATTGCATCTGTTGTACTTCCTGGAGAAACGTTACAATTTCTCTGTGCGTCTACTGCAAATAGTGGATGCGTGAATTTGAGTTGGATCTGCTGGTCAAATATGAAAAAATGAGCATGAAAATCTATGGTTACTTATTTGTTGGGTAATTTTTAATCTGATGTGAAAGGAAACAGAAAAAGTGAAGTTTAAGAGTATTTTAAAGTTAAACAAGATGCTCGTCACAAAGCCATTTGCAAACTGGGTAAAGCGCATATTTCCCAAGGTGGTAAAGTTTTTTGATGCTCTCACACACGATATAAAATATTACAAATAAAATGATTTGTATCAGTACTATCTGCGAGATCGGCCACAAAGTATCTGTATCAGTACACGATATCTGCAAAATGGAGTTTCAACCCCTCACTAATATAAACAACTTGCAAACTAAACATTCAGCTCCGTCACTCATTTTAGCTCCATTTTCAAATATAACTGGCAAGAAATACTGCACCTTTAAATAATTGTTAACAAACCTTGGTGAAGAAACTTGTGATTTTCACTCTGGTGTTGTAGTAAAGGGAAGTAGTGTACATCATGCGTATGCCAAACATCAAGACTTTTACAGACTTCTGTATCTCTGGTGGTTCGGAAACATAAAGCGGCAGGTACAGAGTTTCCAAAGAATACAAGAATTTGACATTATCGAGGGCTTCATTGTAGGCACTGGTTATTCTGTTGTCCAATGCTTTCCACTTCTAAAAAAAATATTTTGAACAGAAGACATGATATTATTAGAAACTTATAATAGTTCAGCTCAAATTCATACCAAAAGTAATGTTTTATAAATTTGTAAGCAATCTAATTTTGATTTCAAGGTGAACCAGTACAAAAACATAATGGAAAAATTAAGTTACCACAACTGAAAAGTTTCATTTTAACCCAAAAATACTCATTAAAAAATATAAATGATTAAATATATTACATTACATAATTTACGCAAACACTTACTTGAGAAATAATTTCAGATATCAATAACAAACCATATTTAATAACAATTACTCTGTATTTTCTTCAAGTTACTTTTTACATGCCAAATTTGGAAGAAAGACTTTCTAATGTAGTGAGTGAACATAACACTCCCGTCCTGCCGGAGACATCCTCGTGGGCGCACGCTCCACATACCAAAACTACTTGACAAACGAATGACAATGTAAATTACCTGAAACAACTTTGACCTGGAAAGAATGAGGAACCGGATAAAAGACTTGCATTCATTGCTCTTGATCTGCTCGACGATGGAGGCGAGCACAGCGGAGACAAATCGCCAGTGATCAAGTTCCAAGTGAGGTCCAGCATCGTCGCCATCCTGTCGCATCCGAGACGTTCGCACCAGCGCCTGCACACATCGACATGCAGCAAGGGAACATCTGGCGGCAGCTCGTGGTCGACTCACCTTGCCCCTCGGTCTAGTATGTATAGCCGACATATAACATTACAGTGCTGGAGATAGGTACAGCGCCTGCACACATCGACATGCAGCAGACGAGGTGGCCCCAGCAAGGGAACATCTGGCGGCAGCTCGTGGTCGACTCACCTTGCCCCTCGGTCTAGTATGTATAGCGGACATATAACATTACAGTGCTGGAGATAGGTACAGTGGCAGTTCACAACGTAAGCAGAACTGTGCACACTCAGCTTGGGTTTCCTCTGCTGCCTTCTAGCGTCACTCCACTGCAAGACTGTGCATGATGTGGTTGGCTCATACATTCTATGCTTCAGACATGAAATTGCTCGTCAGTCTCATACATTTGTGTGCTGAGCTGGGCAGAAAGTGACAGGTCTCCTGTTTAAGAGGGGCAGCATTTGAAAAGGCCTAGGCTCAGTTGATGTTCACCAAAAGCGATGATGCCTGAGTAAGATGTCTTAGGGAATCAACTGAAATAAATGCTGTCTGTACTAGCAGCAGGTGATGCTATTTTGTTTAGTGCAGAGTTAACCTGTGACAAACTCTCTGCTGCAGTTAGGTCTATGCTCAGTCAACACTTGTGGTGTCAGTCGTCAATGTTACACAACCCGATGCCTATAAGAGGTCAACGCCCTTGCATTAGTTGAGACACCACCACCGCTTCTCGCTTGAACCTACGTGGATGTCAGAGAGCTGTTCGCCAGAGCCTACCCACTGCATATGTAGCCCACGGCCCCAAGCGGTGTACCTAGTGTCAGGAGCAATGCCGGTGCGCATAGGAGTGGTAGTATCAGCTGAGCTTTATCTTCAGTATCGAAACAGAAGTAACAGGAACAAGGGCTATAGCCAACACTTAGTCTCTCTGTCAGCTTGGAAGACAGAACAGAACATGCGAGAGTGAATAAGCCTAGTACAATACTCTAATAGATTAACAATCAAGGAATCATGAACCCACAAAGACCAGATACCAGATCAAATGGTGCAGCTACCAACAAGTGGAAGGACTAATGTAAACAGTTAATGCTAGGGGCTAACCTGAGACTACAGGAGTATGGGCTTACAAAAAATATAAACTCAAGAGCTCAGAAAAACAAGTAGGTCTTGAACGTTGTGCCTTGTGGGTGCAACAGCAGTCCTCAGATAGCTATAGTTCAGCTCTACTGTGAGTTGGAACATCCGACTGTTTCTCAGACATAGTCCTTGTCGTTAACTGCTCCTTGACGCACTTGTGTCTTCTGCTAGCCTTGTGTCATCTGCTGTTAAGTACCTATGCCTAGCCGATGATGAACACAGATGTGATGGCTCATGTTAGCTCAAACCCTGATTGTCAAATTTGTAAGCCTGCTCTGTAAGCTACATTCAGTTTTGCTTACATAGTTGTTCTCCTGAGTGGCCCTGCAGCTCAGTCCATTTGGTCATCTTTGGTCTTCTTGTGCAATCACACTATACACATGTCTTCTGAATAAACTGATATCCTGGAAGAGTCTATTCGACAACTTTCGTTACCAAATAATGCATAAGCACAGAGACCGAGCACAGCGTAACTCATGACAGGCGAAAATTTACATAAAAATAAGATGTATTTTGTAAATAATTCATTATTGAAGAGCGTAAATAAATTAATTTTAATTGCATTTTTATTTATCTCCGATTCAAAATCACAAGTTTGTTTTTAGCAAAATATTATTAATGACTTCAAAAGGCAGACAACTCCCACGTGCGCACTTGGCACACACGGCGTTGCCAACGTACATGCAGATACGTGGGCTGGATTAAGTAAGCTTCGGCTGTCCTCAGTGATGCTCTGCAGAGCTCGTTTCCTCCCCTTATACGGCTGGCAGGGTGGGAGATAGTTGCCTAACAACCAGCGCTGTGTCCCTGCGCCCTCCCTCTGGGTGCCGAATGGTTTGGAAAGGACAGGGTAGACTGTTTCACTCCTCCTGCTCTCAGTCTCGCCGGCTGTGAATACACTGCCCTATCTCGATAACCTCTCCACGTGCACTCAGCTGATCAAATGCGCACTGGAAATTAAAAATTTCAGTTGAATTTTGTTTCATATTATTTTTTAGAGGGTTTAGAAGTCTGGGTTTGGCATACATTCAGTGCCAACTTACAATCAATTACAGTGGAACAGCGTTATAATGATAGTCGACAATGGCAAAATAAATTATTGCTATAGCGATTTATCGTTATAACAAAATTTACCTAGCCCCATAATCTTTATGTTATTGTATTTGCACTTGTAGGTCCTGTATTTAACGAATGCCATAAACTACTTGTATGGAGCGACAATACAAAAAAATAGACTCGTCTGACAGCTGCATAATGTAACGACCGGCAGGCATGACCTTGCTTCCTCCTCCATTCTTCTTACCATCCTCCAAGTTTGTGGATGAGGCGGGAGGGAGTTAGTTGCCTACCAATCAGCGCGCTACTTCACTCATTGTCTCTCTCTCTCTATGTCTCACACACACAAAGCCTGGAGATCACTGAATGTCCCTCCCTACTTCCCTCTCCCCCTTTGTCTTTCTACTCCTGTCTCTTGCCCCTCTCTCANTGGAGATCACTGAATGTCCCTCCCTACTTCCCTCTCCCCCTTTGTCTTTCTACTCCTGTCTCTTGCCCCTCTCTCATGCTCACAAAGCAAACAGCAGATCAATAATACACTTCCTCCAGTCCCATGTGTAGAGACAGTAAATTTTTGCAACGGGAAGGGCTGGCACCATGAACAGATGTTACTTTTCCGTTCTGTTCCAACCCGCGGACAACACACGTATCTGTTCTCAAATGTAAACAAATGTAGCTTTATAGTACGTTAGAAAAATATTTGGACAATCAGGAATAAAATTTTGAAGGAAATGAAAAATGTCAACATTGAAAACTGACATTTACAACAAATGAAATACTTACGATTTTAACTTGTTTTACTATAGAAAAGTGTGAATTACCAGCATGTTTACAATTTGTTTACTTACTTGAGCACAAAATTTACATTACCTTTATTTTTCCACTACTTTTATCGTACAAAATTCACTGTCTTGTACACTTGTTACAACATCTCGTAGCTTGTAATTCACAATTGCATACATTCTCTATTGATATTTCTGCTCAACTCAACAGTATAATTCACACAACAGTATGTAGGCTATTAAGCTGGTTGCCATTCCGAATTTGTTTTTTTTTTGTTATTACCAAACAATATACTGCTTATGGTTCTGTTACTTTATAGATGGTGTGGTAAACTCTTAGTTAAACGTCTTTTGTGAGACGTGATTGTTTTGCGGTTCTTCTTATGAGAGAGTGTTTTCATGATGCAGTGGAAAATTTTCTTTCTACAGAAATAAAATTCTATTTTAACTTCATCAAAAGAACTAAATGTGATAAATGTGTCACTGTTCATACTGATGCGAGAAATACTCAACACACAAATATTGTTGCATTTTTTATATACTGAACTACTCTAAAAAGGTGTTTATTTAGGCCACGTACATTTCAAAACATTGCATATGATTTTGAACTTTGTAGCAATGTCAAGTGTTTTCCTTTATTAGCACACACTATAATTTAAACAGAGCTAGGGTTTAAAAAACCGTAACACAGAAAGCTACGCTCACAATTTAAATCTGCTCAACATAAGATGCAAAAAATGCACGAACCATCATAAACAATGTAACAGTGTCTAGCAACTGATCGACATAATCATGCTTTTCCTCTTACACGCCTGGCACGTGGAGAAGCGACTAGCTGCAGTTTTCCTACCCCCACAACATAGAAGGAGCGGTAGGCGGATAGCATCTCACCGTCCCTCCTACCATTCCCCTCCGCCCTCTTCGTAACCCTCATCATCACTCACAACACCCACACGCACCTCTTCTCATGCTCCGCCATCTAACGTGAGTGACGCCACGCGACACGGACTAACAAAGGCTGGCTCGGGCATGGGAAATGGGTGGATGTCACTTGCGATGCAACGTGTTTAAACATTTAAAAAATAAGAGTTTACAAATGTTTGTATTGCTAAAGTGAAAGGCTTCATTAACAGACTTGCATTATAAACAAAATTAAGTACCTTACAAATGATGGGCAAATGACGGTGCATTTAAAAATTATCGCAATGGCGGACGTGATGCTATAAGCCATACTCGCAATAACGCGGTTCCACTGTAAATACGGTACTTTGTGATGTTATATTCTTTATTTAGGCGAGTTGAGGTGAAATATTTTTAATGTACAGTAATAAATTTTTAAAAATTTCCATTTTCATTGTGTTTATTTGTTAAACTGTATTCACATATAATGTACAGTTCTCATAATACTCAACATTAAGTTTAATAAGGTTAAAAGTTGTATTTTATTGATGTACATGTCAATTTCTCATCTACTGAAATTCTGGATGTATGGAAATTTTTTGGCAGTACCCTGAAAAACAGTAGATAGACAATCCACTGTATTTAGAAAAGTGAACATTTAAAAACTATTACTCACGTAAGTTATCTGGTTGTACCATTTTCTGACTGTTTCTTCTACATCCCTGACAATGGTTTGATCGGTCAGTGCTAACACAATTCTGTCTGGCCTGATCAAGAATTTCCTAAAAATTAAATCTGGAAAATCAAGGATGACAATTTCTTCCAAATTTTTTTGTNAAATCAAGGATGACAATTTCTTCCAAATTTTTTTGTGTGGCTGAAACAGGTAAGAAAATTGTTGCTGTAGGAATAAGTTACAAATATTACAAGAAATTACAGAACATAAGAACATAAAATATCCTGCTATAAAGGTAGTAGTTCATAGAAAGGATATTTCAAAGTGATCAACACAATCACTTGTTCATGGGTATTGTATTGTACTGGAAAGGACTTAACATCCCTCGGTGTTATGCCTGAAGGCTTATCATGGAACAGCTTACAAACTGACTTATGACCTAACTTAAACTAACACCCATGCCCTACCTAGGATTCGAACCTAGAACATCTCACGCCGCAGACCGGCAGCGCACCAACCGACTGCATCTTGGGAGGTCGGCTTTGTTCATGGATAATTAAACATATTTGAAAGCAATGATTAACCATCACATGTAAAATTAGCATCATTACTATATGTACTACAAACACAAATAAATTAGTCATGTCAATTCTTACAATAATCTTCCGTTTATATAAATATTAAAAACTATTAATTTGTCAAGACATGGAATTTCCACCATCATTCAAAGTACACCAATCAGTGTTTTGTTTTAAGTGTTAAAAGTTTCTTGAATCAGCCACTACCACATGTCTTCTCTGGTACAATAACACAGCTCACGCCGTCCACACAGACCAGTGTCACACAAGAGGAGCTACAGTAGCATCCCTTTCTTAACACCACTTATGAACTTTGTGTACATTGCAACAAATTCTCTGTCACATGTAATGCTGTTGTAGCACTTTGTCTTTTATTTCCTGCATTTCGTAATATTGTTTTCCTGATTATTTCAAAAGTAGGTAAGCATATATGCAGGGAGGTAGGTAAGTGGGAAGGGAGAGAATGAGTATCAAGAGAGGGAGGGAGGTCTTATCTCATCAACAGTAGAGTAATCAGAGACAGTAAAAGTTTCTCAAAAGAGCAGAGATGGAGAAGGAATTGACTATGGCCTATATTAATGAATAATTCTACATTTTACTAAAATTGTTTTGGATAATTATATTTTTTATAACGGCATAATAAAGATAATTTAATACCACTAACAACAGGTACTTGCATTAAAATATTGTGCAAATGATCAAATTTCAACTCCATACATTTAATCGTTGTTTAGCTCTGAAAGTACAGTAATTTAATGTCACTGTACATCATCCTGTTCAGCATATACCCCCGTGTAAGGCACTGGAAAATAAAATATTGAAGTGGAAGTAACAAAATTAATCAAGTATATAATTACTGCAGTCTCCTATGTAATACAGTACAGTCAACTTTCAAAACTAAAATTTTCAAGGTTTCCAGGAAAAGGGTTGTTATTTCGAGGGGTCATTATTGGAATTTGTAAAGTGTGACTCACCCCTGACTCCTATATGAGAAAAATTTGTTAAAATTTTGCTTGCATGGCTTTGGCAACAAAATTACACATTATATTTGCTAAATACAGTTGAACCCTAAAGTAACGAACATGTAGGTAATGAAAACAGCGATCAAAACTAGAGGGTTTCAGGAACCGTGAAAAATCCCCAAAAATGTTTGATAATAATAAAATTTTCTTGCTAAAATGGAATAACTTGCAATGAAAACCTAACAAAATACATTCACTGGCCTATGGCAATAAAATGTAGGTATTTCTCAGTAGCTACCCTTGAACCATCTGCCGAACACACACAAAAAAAAAATTTGGTTAATATCCATCTAAAAAATGGCAGTGGTAACCATGGTAATTTGAGTTGGCATGCACACACCTAGCAAGTTAGACTTCAAGCGACACATGATGTTACGAAAGGCTCCTTTGTTCTTCACCCCTCCCTCCCGCTACAACCTTCCCTCCCTCAGCACCTAGCTGCCCTCCAACCACACATGCATATCAACAGTGGTAGCCAATAAAAATACTGGTTACAGATCTTCCCTTTCCCTCCCATGAACATCATTTATCTCGTGACAACGCCATGTTCCTTAGGCTTTGTTTGCGGTCTTAAGCTTAGGGATACGTTTTTCAATAGTGCTGTTATAACTTCAATTTTTGGCTTTTCTTCTTGGATTTTGTTTACGGACTGTGATTGGAATTAAAAGCATTGCCTGCTTACTACAACCTGCTTACACTATTGTTCATTTGAGTAAAATTTTATTTACTGTTTTGGATTTCAGTTTTGTGCTTGTTATTGAAGTCTCGTCTATGTTTTTTTGGCTTTGACTTTGGGTACAACACATTATGTCAATAATAACGGCGTGCCAGCAGCGCCCATTTCTGCAGCAAACCGCCTCGCTTCTCTGTCAAACGTGTCGCAGTTGCCCTTGAAAAGTAGGTCACATCCTTCGCACCAACTGTGTGCATGTGTGCCAGCTGACTACGTCTGCCGCTGCAGGCCATCAGTGTGTTGGATAAATGAAGGCATGATTGTGGTGCAGCGTACAAATAATTGTTTCTTTATATATTTATTTTTTCATTTTAGTGAGAAAGTTTGCCTTCGCACTGGCTAAAAAGGTTTGCTGGCAAAAAATATATCAATAGTAGCAAGAGCTGCAATAATTACATTTTTGTGGTACATAGTAAGAGTAGGTTCACGGCCTTGTAGGCTGTATATTTTTACTTGAAAGACTTAATCTCTTTGAAATAACTTTGTGTTCCATTGATAAGTCTACTAATTTTTTAATAAACAGTCATTAAGATTGATTTTCGCACTCGCTTAAATTTAAGTGATGCCCAATTTTTAAACATTTTCTCGTTAACGTTGAAGCGTAACGCCCTTTGATAAGTAAATATAAACACGACTTCGCCTCATCTGCACAAGTAATCTCATAACCCAGGCGAGGTGTGAACCTCAAACAACTTGCATCCAGTCTCTACCGGCATGCCGCTAGAAGCAGGAGCACCTACGGACAAAGGCAGCCAAGTTAGTGCGCCTTATTATCAAGTGTCAGGCCAACCCCTCTTGTGTGATACAAGCCAGCCTAGTGCGCCAGCTAAGCGCCTAAGCTCAAGTCGCAGATGCAACCCCGCATGACAGAGATGCCTGCTTTCACCACAGACCAAGAGATGGCACCAGAGAGCGCAGCTCCGCCCTCGGGGAGGAGGAGCTGACCCCGCCNAGCTCAAGTCGCAGATGCAACCCCGCATGACAGAGATGCCTGCTTTCACCACAGACCAAGAGATGGCACCAGAGAGTGCAGCTCCACCCTCGGGGAGGAGGAGCTGACCCCATCACCTCCGCACCTCAGAGAGCCCACGGGCAGTCGGAGTATATGTCCGTGCACAGCCGCAGAATGGCAGTTCATTCTCAGCAGCTCGCTCCACCAGCTCTCTACTGACACCAACGTCTTCGTGACCTACCAGACGCTCTTCAAGACCTTCACCAGAAGCCCCCGTAAAAGTCAACACACCTTTTCTACACCCACTACTCTTTTGGTAGTGGTATCCAAGTCTTATCTCTGAAACAAGCATCGAGTTAGTTAGGGTTAGCCAGTATAATAACTACATAGCAGCATCTACTTTGTTAGTTCAGACCCAGGTATTCTTAACCTGGTTTGCCTAGGTAAGCTTCCATTACAGTTCTTGGTAAATTAGGAGTTAGTACGGGCCACTGTGTTATTCCTCTCGGAATAAACACGACTTCTATTAATTTCAGAGTAATCATTGCTAAGGCTGACTGTAATTCTAACTTCCGTAGACGTCAGCCCACCAGGGAAGAGCAGGAGAGATGTTGCATTCCCAACCTATTTTCCAAACCTAATGTAGGACTCCAGGCTCCCTTAACCGGGTGCACGTACGTCAAAACAATACACATTAGACGGCCACCCATACTGTGCACCTGGTGTGCAGTACGGTAGAGCTCCAAACATTAGCTAACAACCACAAGACAGTTAGTCAGTCAGTCCAGTCCATTCACTCATCCACCGCGCTGAACTGTCGCCAGAAAGAGTGAGAAACTGGGTTTGGAGTTCCAAACCCACGTCGTTAAACTCCCAGCGTAAACCCACCGCTCTAACCATCATGCTGAACTGTCGCCGGTCATAGTTCTCGGGTATGACTCTGGTTGGTCAGGCAATTTATAAACTACGCAAGATTATATTCTTGCTGTGTAAGAAACTACACATTGCAAGCAGCTGCCTTACGTCATCAGGCAGGTGGCAGATGCCTTGTGTGTACCGGTGACGAGGCAACAGTTGTCACTCCTTCCCCCTCCGCCAGTCCGCAGACAAACAACTCCAGCGGTCTGCACTTTCCTGTTTCGTTTATCCTTCCGATCTTTTTTTTACCCAAACTTGGTGTTTATGGGAAAAATGAAAAAATGAGGGGTACGGAAGTTCGTCAAAAATACACATGTAACTATTTGGCTTTTTAATCTTTTTTTTTACATTTGAAATAATATGAGTGGAAGAAAAATTGCAAAGCAAAAACTATTTCAGGACAAAATGTATTTCTTGAATGAAACTGAATTAAAAATGTGTAGTGTCCTGTTAAGTATGTGAGAAATTTCTCTTTCCTTACATTAGCATGTGGTGCCCATGGCTGTGGTGGGCTGTGCTGCTTTCTAGTTCTTCATTCTGTTTTATAGAGTGGCGTACTGGAATGTGATAATCTACTCATCCCAAAAAAAAGTAGTGCGCCTCTCCCCTCCTTCCAAATTAGTCCAGACATAAAAATCAACCCATCTATTTATTTGCCAAATTCTTAAAACATAATTTTTAACTTTGAAGGTCTATAATATCAAAACCAAACAACCTACAACCTTGATTGACCAATCAAATGAACCGTGGAATCCTGGAATTTGTTTACCATACAATCATAAATGTTCAATGTGACCACCATGAACGGCCCGAACTACATCTACGCGATAATCAAATTCATTCCATGCTCTTGTCAGCATGTACGGTGTTATGGTTTGGATGGCGTCCGTAACTCTCGGATTGAGGTGGTGAGGGAGAAGCCAGCTCGTATTCGACACGTCAATGTGAAGGGGACGGTCTGATGTTTCCTTTATGTGCCGAGAGATGACACCGGGAGCATATGTCGTCGCACTATGAGCGTGTGTTGTGTGTTAGTACGCATCACAATGGTGACGGAATAACAGAAAGCATTCTGTGTTATTCAGTTTCCTAAATGTGAATCGGTTACGACCGTTCAACGTGAATTCCGTTGCAAAAACAGACTTCAGGTTTTTTTTGCAATGAAGCGATGTTCCTTACAAATGGTAAGGTGAGCCAGCAAAACGTGCGGATATGGGGTCAGGAGCCTCCACATTAAACCACTGAACACGAGCGCGCTTCCCCCACAGTGAACATGGTTTGTGCTGTATCCAAAGACACTGTTTTCGGCCCTTTCTATTTTCACAAGCCCGCTGTTACTGGAATCCCTTATTTGGACATGCTAACAGAGTGGTTGTTTCCTCAGTTAGAAGAGGCGGCGGGGGACTTCATTTTCCAGCAGGATGGTGCGCCACCCCATTGGCGCCTAGCTGTTCGCGGATACCTGAACGAGACGTTGCCGCAATGCTGGATTGGTCGAGGAGCAGCTGGTGACCAGGTTCTTCATCACTGGCCCCCAAGAAGCCCGGATCTTACCCCGTGCTATTTTTTTCTATGGGGGTACATAAAGGATCAAGTGTTTCGTCCACCATTGCCAGCTAAAATTGACGACCTCAAAACGAGAATTATGGACGCCATCCAAACCGCAATACCAGACATGCTCACAAAAGTGTGGAACGAATTTGATTATGGCGTGGATGTCGTTCGGGCCGCTCATGGTGGTCACATTGAACATCTATGAAGATATGGTAAAAAAACTTCACAGTTCCACGGTTTATTTGATTGATCAATCAAGGTTGTAGGTTGTTTGGTTTTGATATTATAGACCTTCAAAGTTGGGGTATTCTTTTATACTCATACTCATCCTGTATTTTTTAGCATATCTCAATCATTTAAGTTAATCATTACTTCTAAACATTAATTTTAAAGGTAATACATTTAACAGTACAAAAAACTTGGGGTAAAAAACCTGTTCTTTAGTGTGATATTAGTCGCCAGGCAAGCGCCTGCCTCTCTCACACGTGACACACACACAGTCTTGCCTATTCCCATCCTTGCACATGGCTCCAAGAGAAGCAATAATTAATGTCACATCATCCCCCCTTCTTCCACCTTAATTTCACGGGAATCATGTAATGCAACTTTAATAATAAGTTAAGTTTTGTTAATAATAAGTTATCATTTTGTAAATAAATCCTCTGAATTTCCTGCAGAAACCCATTGAAAATGGAATGTGAACTTGATAAAAGTTATGTGGCATACAATGTTTACATAATTTTTGTTGACAAGGTAGGTCTTGTATAAGGGTCTGGGATACTATTTTGATAAGAAAACATCAACCTATTAAAATAAATGTATGTTTTGGTAATAAGCCATTTAAAATAGACTTTGCAATCACAAAAAGTTGTGTGGTGTGCTGTGTTTAGACATAATTTTGGCCAAATGGGGAGGTCCTTTATGCTTTTTAAGAGTATCATTTTTGTTAGATAACGTTTATGTATTAAAATTAATGAATAATTTTTTTAAAACGTGTTATTTTCACGCTAGAGACAACTCAACATGGACTTCACTCAAAACAAAAAATGCAGATTTATGTTTTAGAGGGTTAACACAACTAAAGTTTAAAAAACTCAATCTTACAAATGCATAGAGCATACAAGCCCATTCCTGAGTAACTTGAGAACTCAAATGATCGAGATTTGATGGTACTTGATTACTTTAATGTGTAATTTTGCCGCGAGTTGTTCAAAAGCAACATTTAAGCGGAATTTTTGGGAATAGCAACCCTTTACTTGGAAATCGTGAAGGGTCATAGAATTATAAATTTACTGTATTGTCACATAATCACTTTTTCTGTGGTAAAAAGTCACACAAAAAAAATTAAATAATGTTTGCAGCACTATCTATTTGGTGATGATAAAGAATTTCTTGTAATATGTCACAATACACAATAGTAAATTACGCATTTCTAAGTGTAAATTTCCACGCACCTTCTACTGTAGACAGTTACAAATAATCCAGTAAGGCATTATCAATTACAAAAATTTTCTAACCTATGTAATGCAGATAGCTTACCATCTAAAAACAATGTGAAATCATTGAAACTGTTTAAAAATCCTTCTATTGCAATGCCGGAAGCAATTTTCTGAAGCATCCCCCAATCTGTGTTGACTTCCAGCCTGGGTTTGGTCACCAATGACGTAATGAGGTCAACAAATGTGAGGCAGCTGTCACCCTCATGCATGTCGAACGATTTGAAGTAAACATCCTTGAACAGAGACAATCTTATTTGCATGTACATGCACGCCCACATTTCAAATACCAACGTTACTATCTAGATACATGCACGACAAGAGGGCAATCTGCATAGCAGTTTTTCTCAAGTGCTCAGTTGTGATGCATGTGATGGCAGCAAAATGACTTCAGAAGGCTCTAGGACACAATTAACTATTTTTAATGATTAACGAAAAAAATAACTGTAGGATGACTGTGGTGGGAGGACCTGATGAGTCAGTATTTCCGAATCAAAGACACAAGATGCAATATCGTTAAACTACGTACAACCCACTCTTCTACAACTGAACACAACAGGCATCTATAAGGTTGCACAATCAGTACACCAACCTCTCACATACAAGATAAGGAAATTGCTAATGGCTCTTGGTTTTCTCAGAGTACTGCCATTTCCTCCACAACTGCACTTTATTGCTCCTTTATCGTTAATGCCTCCCCATTTTACTTCACGGAGTGTTAAATGCAGTACAACTGTGGTAGAAGTCACATCAAGCCCCTTGCCGTGGCATTATGTCCTCTGCTGGCGGGAAGTTGGTTTGTGCGAGTGGCAGTCAAAATCAGTGAATCACAAAGGGCGACTGCTAATGGTGCACCTGTGAGGGAATCACCCCTACGCAAGGCACTGAGCTATTGTGCTGTCCTTCCATCGTGCAGCATACAAATTTGGAACAGCCATGGTGCAAAGTACGAAGCAATGTTGAATGCAGTTATCTAGCCCAGTTTTGTACATATCAAAGTTATAACAGCACTACCATGAAATGTATTTGAAAGCAAACACCTCATACAAAGCCTCAACCTTGTCATGGTCACGGTACTAAAGGTGTTGATGGGAGGAAAAGCAAGTTGTATAACCTACTCCCTTACTGGCTGCCCCTGTGCTATGTGCATGGGATTGGAGCACAGGAGGTTGAGAGGAGGAGAGAGGGATGGGTGGAGAACAAAACAAGCCTTCGTGACCATATATCACATGAAGCCTACCTCACTAGGGGTGGGCAACCTTCTCAAGTACAAATCACTATTACTAGAATTTTTTTGTACTGCAGTGGACAAATTACGGGTGCTAATACTACAACCCCTACATTTTATCTCTGTGGGCTAACAAACACATTTTTAACAGATTTTCATTGTGATTTCTTCCATTTTAGTAAAGAAAATGTATTATAATTTTTTTTTTGCAAATTTTAGGCTTTTTTTTGACAGATCCTTAAAGCACCTTAGCAAATTGCTGCCTTTGTAAAATTCAGGTAAGCAAAATTTGGGGTTAACTGTAGAACTAGTATATTTTTAGATGTTAGGAGGTCCCAAAATAATGTTTGTAGTATGCATGGTGACATTAAGGTATGTATAAAAGGCGATTTTTTTTCAAAAATATTTTTACTTGGTTTTATACAAAATATTACAATTTGAAGTTTTCTGTTTAATTTAAAATATGTATCATAAATACCGGGTGACTACAAGTCATTTTAATACTTTTTCCAATATGTTACTGCACAAGCACTTTTTTTGTATTCTATAACACATTGCAATAAGCCAGGAATTACAGAGTTACATAGGTTCACTACCTCGATTGCTATGATATCTATGACATTATTTTCTCTTTGATATTCTATGCAGTAACAATAGGTTCTTTCATAGAATAAAAATGAGCTAGACAGCTTATTCGTCTTTTGCACATGTACCCAACATTGACCTACCCCAAAGGAACATAACTGACAAAGTCGCATGGTTAACAGTGATGAACGTGTTTGCTTATATCTTAATTTTTAAATGACAAGCACCATTATATTAATGAAATACTTTTGCCAGTTTGGATTTAATTAAAAAGCATTACAAATTGGTTAGAGGAAGTATAAAAACATCTCAAAAACACCTGTTTACTAAAGAGTGTTCTAACCTCAATCCCAATCCACGCCATTTTTGATAGCCGTATTGGCAGAAAAGCAGTTCAATGTTGGGACACGGAGAGTGATTGTGTGCAGCCAGCATGATCTGTATACCTCATCTTTAGTCTACGAGTTGGTTTCTGCTGCAAGTTGTTCAAAAGTAACATAAGTATGACTAAGCAAAACTTTTGAGAATAGGAGTCGGGGGTGGGTCAAAATTCTAATAACGAACCCTTTTAAATAACAACCCTTTACTTGGGAATCGTGAAGGGTCATAGAATTGAGAGTTAACTGTATTGTTACATAATCACTTTTACTGTGGTAAAAGGTCGCACAAACAAAATTAAATAATGTTTGCAGCACTATCCATTTGGTGATGATAAAGAATTTCTTGTAACATGAAACAATATACAATAATAACTTATGCATTTCTTAGTGTAAATTTCCCTGCACCATCTACTGTAGACAGTTACAAATAATCCTGTAAGACATTATCAATTACAAAAATTTTCTAACCTATGTCATGCAGATGGCTTACAATCTAAAAACAAATCTTGTAGGTTATAGTTCAAGGAATTTCATTAATAAAAATTAAACATAAACCATATTTTGAAGCAATATAAAGTTAATGTAACATCTACTATTCCATGTTGTCTTTTGTGATGAAAATACCATTACAAATTAACGTGAACTTATTTCAAATTAACTTCTTCAGGGAATATTTTGTGTTAAATTTGCTAAAAAATAACTGTAAAATTATAATGTTATGTTTGTGATGCATTTCGAATCCTGCAGACATGACGTTGCAGATTAGAGGCAAATGATATGATTTATGAACGCTAAAAAACATACCGTAATAAAAAATGAATTAATCAAATTCACTTATACTCTTGTAATAAATTTAAATCAGACACAGAAACATATGTGCTGTCAATTGTGCAATGAAATGGCACTGAGAGCTAGGCAAAAGTCGTTTCTACCAACCCTGTCTAGCAACTACCTTGTCATCCACACCTCCTGTCTCTCTAGGCCGGGGAAAAAACAAGCAAGGCCGAACCCAAAACATTTATTTGATATAAGGTTAGCAGAAATGTGATAGGGAGTTGGTATCAAGGCAAGGCGGCAACCAGTGGTGGGCGTGTAATCGTCCACTAGTCCTGCGNTAGGCAAAAGTCGTTTCTACCAACCCTGTCTAGCAACTACCTTGTCATCCACACCTCCTGTCTCTCTAGGCCGGGGGAAAAACAAGCAAGGCCGAACCCAAAACATTTATTTGATATAAGGTTAGCAGAAATGTGATAGGGAGTTGGTATCAAGGCAAGGCGGCAACCAGTGGTGGGCGTGTAATCGTCCACTAGTCCTGCGTCTGGGCCAAACACCAGCTCGGAGGAAGCTGGCACAACATATTACCATGTTCTAGTCCTGTGTCTGGGCCAAACACCAGCTCGGAGGAAGCTGGCACAACATATTACCATGTTCTAGTCCTGTGTCTGGGCCAAACACCAGCTCGGAGGAAGCTGCCACAACATATTACCATGTTAAAGTTAAGTAACAGTTTTATGTCTTGTTTTGTTTGTAGCATGAGTTAGTCTTTAGGGAGTCAGCCTTCAAACAGACATGAAAGCTTCAGCATTCTTACAACTTCAATCTTGGGTTTGAAGGCCAGGAGAAGTAAAAATAACCTATTTCTTTCAATTATGTAGGATCTTAACCAGTTAACAAGATGAGAAGCTACTATTGCAATTTATAAATGGATTGTCTTTATTTTCCTTTGCTTGTACATATTATGATTTAAGACACCAAATCTAAAATGAATAAAACGTGCCACTTCAATTATTCTCTTCCTTGTTTTAGAAGTGATTCCACCCCTTCTGTTTTATTTGATGTAGTTATAAAACTTACTTTTCGTCTTGGTAATTTTGCTCTTGACTATTGTTTTAACCTGATGGGGTGAAAGGGAACTGTCAGCCCTCCACAATCACTCAGTCCCCCCACCATTTGAAATACAATGCTTAGTTGTTGTTGATGTTAGTTTTTGTATTGCCTTCCATAATGAGATGGAAGTCCTACAGAGTTATGCTACCCCCTCCTCCACAGTTTTTAACAATATTTTACAGTTGTTAAAAATGTTACATTTTAAAATTATCTTTTCATATCTGAACAGTAGTGACAATACACATATACAAATTGTATGGTATAAAAATCAAAATACGAGGTCTTCATTTACTTACCTCTAAAATGAGTTTCATGTTCATAGCCTGATCATTCTTTATTCTAAACACAACCACAACACCACCATCAATGGCCAAGTCATTTCCATCCACCACCACCACACGTCTCAAGCCTGCGCTGGGTACAGGAACACTGCGACCAGATTCTGAACAAAAACATTTTAACTAATGTTAGAAAACAGAAGCATCAGCGGCCAACGTGAATAATTGTTTTCTTATATCATACCAAATAATAATCATGAATTACATACGTATTATGACGATGGAGATTAAGGCACACTCGATGTGCCTTGATCTCCATCAACATGTTGGTGAGCCAGAACCACCAGCCACATGAAATATTGCAAGTATAGGCACCAGGAGTTGAACCAAGATCTCCTACCTGAAGCACAGCAAATTTCCGTGTGAAGGACTGCGAAGTTAGGGGCTGGTTTCACAATGTCTGATTATGTTCTGATTAAAATTTAAGTGCTGTTTAGAGACATTTTCTGTTTCTGAATATATGGTTAAGAATAATTAATGTTTCATTTGCTTCTAACCAATGGCTATCTTAAACACGAGAATATGTTCCAATTACTGGACTAATCAGAACAAAATTATTGATTACTTCAGTCGGCCACGATTATTAGTCCTTAACTAAAAGACAAGTAATTAATTATAAAATAAATTTAACATATGAGAAAATGTGTTTTCGAGATGTATGAGCGATATTGGGATGGGAACTTACACACTCATGTAAATGGATAAAAAATGGCTAGAAACACTTCTTTGGTGATGCAATAAGTCAATATTGTATAAATGTAATTAAATATTACTTGTTTTCAAAAATGACTACTTTTTGCAGGGGCTCAAACAACACCTTAACTTCAGAAAATCAGGCATAGTTCCACCAATATGTTTATTCTATAGATTTTGATGTTGCTTGTGAATATCTTACAAAGTGCCTAGCCATTGCAATTTGGGGCGTGATTCTGCTAGCAAATGGATGATAATCTTAATTAATTAAATAGTCTGGCCTCTGAAATGTAAAAGTTTGTTGCTTCAATATTTAATTACTAAGTTTATCATTATTTTCTGCATGTTATATACAAGTCAATTTATGTAGACGTGGGGGCAATCTGTGGAACTTGCTCAAAATTTTTTGAGTCATTGAAAAAGTACACATGCAAGAAAGTATGCTTGGCAAGAAATATAACTTTTATATGATTGCATTAATTTTACCAGAACTATTATCTCTTGTAGAGTATTTAAATAATAATTATACATTCATTTCACAGAATATTAATCATACCTGAGTCGTATCGAGCCGTTACGAGGCCAACGTTGCTATCAAAGAATTTCTAGCGTTCCAAGTTCAGGCAGGCATGCACTATCGTATTTGCAAAGTTGTGATTTATTTCTCGTGCTTGCTTGAGGTGTTAATATTAATATACTGGAAGAATGTGCGTAACATTTAAGTAATTAAAATATACGTATGTAAGGAAGCAATTACTTGGCACTTTATTAAGTAACAAGTAATTGCTTGTTTGCATGCCACACTATTTTTTTTAATGTCGTGAAATGTGTATTGAGATACTTCTACATCTCGAGTACACCTAATATGTAATTACTATGACAATGGTTCTAAAAATTTCTTTGTATTGGAATCACACGTCACATAAACCATGCAAAAGTCTATATTAATTTGCATTACATAGCTGTCTTGTTTTCAGTATCACAAATACTTTCGAGCCTAAATGAATTAGTACGGTTTCATGGTCAAATACCGCTTATTATAGGTGGTTCCTTTAGTGTTTTTATAACAAACTTTGTATAACCAGAACTGTGACCAGAACAACATAAACAGCAGATGACGACCTGACGGTAAGAAATCACAAACGAAAATGTCACTGCAATATTGCCAGATTTATCTTGACCATCATTTAGCTAAACAACACTTTCTTAACCGGAAGATGTCTTATGTGAAACAGTACAAGACTAGCCAATGATTAAAACTTGTGTTTAAATTGATCGTGTGGTCAGATAACCAACACTTACTGTGAAACCAGTCCTAAGTGTGAAGCACACCAACACTACACCACACATGCATACGTATGTACAAATGCACCNCTTACTGTGAAACCAGTCCTAAGTGTGAAGCACACCAACACTACACCACACATGCATACGTATGTACAAATGCACCCAGGATGTTTCCAACTTAGACAAACAAACTTCGGCTTCAGGTTAATCATGAAAGTAAAAGGTGAAAACCTATACAACCTATGGTCTAAAGTGAATCCTAAGGGTGGTACATATCTTTGAAGCTGAACATAGAGCACTAGTTTGATACATCTACTGGAGATGGAGCACTGAGTGTCTGGATATTGTGTGAAGTTAATTGTGACATGTACGTTAATAATATATCTTTTAAATCTCAAGTCTGCTGTAGTGTCATGGACATTAAATCAAAATAAGGGTAGTAACCATGCTTATTTCCATGAAATAATGTGATGACGGTGACAGGCAGGTGTTCTGGTGTTTACACATCTGTGTTCCGTTACACATTATCCAGACACTCAATATTTCATCTTAAATTTGTAGTAAACTAGTGTTTCAAGTTTAATTTAAAAGATGTGTACCACCCTTAAGATTAACATTAGACCATTAGTTGTATACGTTTTTTTTTTTCTTTTTTCGTGACTAACCCGCAGCTGAAATTTGTTGGTATAATTTAGATAAACACATATACACTTATGTAAACATAAATATATGTCAAATATATAAAATATAATAATTGCAGTAAAATATACAAATGTAATGTTTGATAATACTATGAAAAGGAATATCCTAAGACTAACGTGTTGCACCTCCATTGCTAGGACTTTCATTCTAGGGAGGGCAGGAACTGTACAGTTAAGTAACTATGTACATTCAATAATCCTCTCCCTCTCCAAGGTGCACGATACCTCCATGCAAGCTCTAACCAGGCCACTGGGCTGGCTGACTGGAGGACACTAATGACAAAATGATGAAGTGGAGTTGGAAGGTTGCAGTGTAGAGTACAGTAACTCATGCCTATCGTACAAGATGCTCAAGGATGAAAGATCTTGGATCGTTCGGCCATATGTGGCCAATAAGGAAGGATTTTATCACGTTCCCATAGAACTTGCTGTAGTACATTTCAAATTGCAGGTTGGCTACTTGAGCGGACCTCAGTGCTGTGGAACGACACAGTGTGCATTGGTAACACTGCTGATCTGCTAGGCATTACACATGTGGGCAGGCCGGGCTGCTAGCGATGCTCTGTTGCCAGCACTATGTTGCCACGCATGCTGCTCGCAGTTTGTCATGCTATGTCTTGCCATTATTCATCTGACAGAGTTTCCGTTGCCTGATTCGCTGCTCTGCCTGCATTTGCGGCCAGTGCTGCCACAGGAAGGAGCTTGGCCTAGTACGGCATGAGGTCTGTGTATCTCGTTGTAACGTGGAGGCTACGGAGACCTTAGGAAGTAAGACGTTGAATGGAGCACTGTCTACGGATAAACTCTTCAAGTTTTTTATCAGAGGTGGGACGAACCCAGATTTTGGCACCGAACCAAACCAGAACTTAACCTTAAACATTTTTATCAAACTGAACTTGAACTGAATCTTTAAAACTGTCCAGGAACCAAAATAAAACCGAACCATGCTATAATTCATTGAATTGGAACCGAACTTTGAAAATAACGCCTTATCCACACATGCCTTCACAATTCAGCCCTTAACTGTGCAGGATATATCAAAACACTGACATGTAGAACCACCTTAGTTCCATCTCTGATAGATCAATATGTAGCACAACAAATAAACACACATACAGACAGAACCTTCACAGCTCAGCCCCTATTTGTTCAAGCATATAACAGAAACAAACATGTAAAACCAGATTCACAATTTAACCTCTAATTGTTAAAAAAAAAAAACCATGCACGCTCGCGCACACACACACACACACACAAATACCTGCACAGTTGCACCACCAATAGTTCCAAAATGTAATGGCCTAATCAATTTACTGCAAACTTTTGGTTTTTATAGATTTGATTGATACAATAATTCATTAAAACACATAGAAGTGTATCTTTCTCGTTTTTTTTACAGGTATGTGTAAATCACAAAATAGGAACACAAAATATGTTAATTGAAAAGTAAATTTTTCAAAAACCCAAGCAAATCACTTATATTTAAATTTAAAATGCTGTAAGTCAATACACGAAAGCATCCAGTTTTACACCACAGAGTTCAAGATACACTGCTGTCATCACTGCTATTAAAAAAAAGGAAACAAATATGATTCGTTCAGTAATTTTGTTGTTTTGCATCCGATCTTTGTAATTTTTCAACGTCTTTGAGGTGAAGTACGTTAGTTTCAAAGTTCGTTAATAATGTTCCTTTCTGGCACATTTTCGAACCAAACATGAACTCGTGTAAATTTTTGGAACTGAACTAGAACCAATCTTTTACATAGCAATCAATTTTGAACCAAACCGAACATACACTTAAAGTTCGGGTTTGGTTCGAAATTTGAACATTCGACCCATCTCTAGTTTTTATTGTAGCTAGCTTTCCAGATCTTGCCAGGTTCTGACTGCAAATGAAGACTCGCATATAAAAATAACACCTTACCTGCCAACTATTCAAAATTCCTATCTGTAAAATATTATAAAATAATTAAATGTGGTGTAAATCATATGTTGCTATTATCACATAACCAATTTACTTTTCTCAACTTATCCCCAGCCTTCTTTCTGTTCAAATAAAACGTTTTGCAAAAAAAAAAAAAACTCAAAATAAAATGTCTAATACATTTTTCAGGAATTTAAAAGTTTTGAAAAAAAAATGCACAATAAATATTTAAAATTGCAAAAAGGGAAGTAACTAGTGCCAAAAAAACTGCAGACTATAAAGAAAAGCAGGTCACAATGCCTTGGAAAATATGTTAGTATGGGCAGATACACTGCGATTACTGCTGCTGAGAACTAACCTGTGGACAACTGCTTTACTCTTAGTAGCAGTGGCCTTCTTTGCTCTTTGCAAGAAAGCACTGCTGAAACTCTGTCGACAGCAAGGACCAGATTTCTTGCATTTAAAAAAAGGGACTAATTGAAGTGTTTCGCTAGAGAGCATGAACTTTATTTTTTTTTCATATTTCCAAAGCCCATCAACTCCTCGTAGACTGGATAACTCTGCCCACTTCACATCAACTGTGACATCTGTCTCAGTACAGCTGAAATGTCATCAATCTGCAATGCTAAGAATTGGTTGTAGGGTTCATCCACTGCCAAGTAACTTTTTCCTCTTTTTAAACAGGCATAATCCTTGCGAACAACTTGTTTCCTTCCTGGCTTTATACATGCCCTACATGTTTCACACACTTCACGTTGTTCGTTATGTCCGTGTGTTACACTAAAATAACACCTACACACAGTGCAGAAAACAAATTTCTCGCCCTTTTGAGACTTCTATCTACACGGAAAATAGGCACTACGAACCCATGTATGTTTGAAAGTACTGACGTTGGTTCAACATTATAAATAAATAAAACCACACACAAAATAAATCACAAAGCACACTGACATAACATTAACACAAATCCTTAGTTCGTACACTGCCGATACTGTCGACCTAAAATCATTACATGGAAAAACTGTCACAAGTCACGTTTGTGTGATTTCGCGTATATTTTATCTTACAGACACAAACACAAAAACAACTTGCCCTAAAAGCAAACTATTACCCACGAAAACGTAAGTGGTACATACATAATATCCACCTTCATATCACTCTATGGAGGTGGACAAAACACATCGGACACCTTAAAACTTTCTCGACTACAATTATCGGCTCTCAAGACATTTCTGTTAAGAGCAGCCCAAATCTCTTCACTCACTCGATGACGATCAGCAACTGCTGGGTGGTAACATTCCGTTCGTTGACCCGAAAAATTCAACAACGCAGAGCTATTCAGCAGCTTCACTTTACTACCATGTTAGGTAACTGCTGGGCGGATCAATTTTGTTGACGAAATGGGCAAATACGAAGAGAGACAAAGCAAAATGGTTTGTGGCCAAGTAAGAGTCTGATTCTAATGGAGTATCTGGCTGGAGAACATGTCAGGTGTCTCCAGTCGGGATCACTAGGGCATGACATAGATCAGAAGGCTCTGAAAAGCACTTGTCCCTCTGTCTGAAGAATAGAAATACATGAGTTCAATCTTATTGAAATGAGAACACTAAAGTTAATTTTGTACTGACTTTATTCTCAAAAGATATAATTAAAATTGACAAAATGTAGTACACTGTCGTAGAATCTATGCCACCTTTTTACTGGAGGCGACGCTGCTTGGGGTGGTTATGCAAACAGAGCCAACTATAATACAATACAGTACTGGAATTTATTAGTATACGAAAAAACACACAATGTAAAAAAGAACCCTGGTGTTGGTAATTGAACTCCAGGCACGAGGTTAGGGTAGGTAACAAGTGGTTGCACACTTGCTGTTGTCCAGATAGGACCAAGACTGAATGAAAATATCTCTGGATGGTGGCTGGGAGGAGAGCGTCTAAGAAGGCACTGTGATCACAGGCTTGGCTCCGAGTTGAATGGCGGTGAATGCTGCTTTAAGCAGGTGTCCAAGTCTAGATGGCTCTTGGCTATAGGACCAGGGTAATACTTCTTTTAACAATTCTAATTTTTATTGTGTTTTTTGGCTAAACTTTACTCACAATTAATGTTCAGATCTAATTATACTCACAATCAAGTCTAATATGCCCAGAAGTTGTATTTTATTTATGTACATGTCAGAACCCTCATCTACTGAAAACCTGCATGTATGGAAATTTTTTGACAGTCTCCTGAAAAATGGTAAATAAGGGAGTCCACTGTATTTGGTAGAAATTAAATGTAAACTTCAAATGTGTATTATTCTGTAATATTAAATGATTTTTTATTCACCCAGTGATGATTTATGTCTTATTCAATAAATTTTCTTCTCAACGTTTTGGGTTTTGACTTTTTTAAGTTGAGGCGGAGGCGGAGGGCGAAAAAACTGACGAGTCGGAGTCGAACGTTTGGTTTACCAACTCCACAGCCCTGATATTCAAAACAGATGTTCAAAATGTTTTCCTTGGCTCCGTACACACAACCTGCACCTTCGTACAAAATTAGTACGTAGTGATTGGAATGCACTAACATTAATTTTTATAGTATTTTCAGCTGTAGACAGTTTCCGCCTCAGTTTCCTTATGTCGTGACACTCACTTGCATAAACAAGAAAAATCTACCAGTTTCAAATGTGGCGATCGCGGGAGCCACGCTATTGGTCCACAATGTCCAATCCTATTTATCAGGGAATGTAGTGTTTAACTGCTGCCTCACTTGCACTGCGTAATGGAATGGAGCCCCATCATTCCGAAACTACATACTTCTACGCACCTCCAGGTTCACATCTTCCAGCAGTGGCAGAAGATTGTGCTGGAGAAAATTGTTATACGTGTCACCGTTCAGTCTTTCCAGTAGTTCAAATGGCCCAATCGATTGACGGCCTACCACGCCCGTCAAAACATTCACTTTGCGCCAAACTGGTGTTGGAAGTACAAGTCTCTTAGTACATGAGGATTTTCAATAGACCGTGAGTGATAGTTGTGAATGTTAAATATTCCACCTCTTTGGAAATGTGACTCGTTCATCCACAAAATATTATCAAAACGCTGAGGTCATCCCTAGAAAAATGGAGTATTTCTCGTCAAAACTTCACCCCTATTCCACGTTCCGCTGCAAGTAAAGCCTCTGCAGCAAAATCATACTACGGTTGTATTTAATAAAAAATGACTAACAATGTTTACAAATATATTTAATAATTTATTGATTAATTTATGCACATCAATTTCAGCCATTAAAGTTACATTATTTTATAACTGAAACTAAGATACATAAATTAAATTATTAAAAATATTAATTGCTAATGTTGACACCAATATTTTCTAACAAAAAATTACCCTACTTGACAAAAGGTTTACTTGCTGAGACATCCAGAATGGAAATAGACTATGATTTTATAAATTAATACTTTATAATACTTCAATAAATTGTAGGAAAATAGTTTAGACTATTACAAAATATAAAGAGTTTTCATTCATATGCAAATAAATAGCACTTTTCTGACAATTTTGATTGTCTGTGTATACCACTTGCTTCAAAAATATAGTCAGATCTATTTTCAGGGTTGTCTTTAATTTGCTCACTGTAGCACATTGTAATATAGTATGGAATTTCAACTTTACCTGTAATTTTTACAGATTATTACAAAATAACTTTACCATAAAATTTTCTAAGAATTATTTCAAATTTTTATATTTGCTCTTTAAAAAGCCCAAAACCATTTTTTCTATAATTGTTATTTATATATCTATATTAAAAAATACTGAGATATTACAATTAATGCTACTTGTGATATGAAACTCCTCTTGGGTAGCCAAAAGAAAATTGGTGCACTTTAACGGCTAAAGATGAGAAGTTTCTAGAAGCATGATGTGAAAAGTATGTACTTTCTTTTATAGCCATTTGTTACAAAATAAAAATATTTTAGAAAATTTGTTACACGGAAAATAAAAATTTTTCCTTTACAATGAAAGACATTAGAATAATTCTGAGTCTAATTGAGAAAATGAATCTGGGAAAATGCAATAAAAAAGTATTTTATAAATTTGTACGTACAGGTAAAATCTCTGATTAACATCTCAAATTTGGTTCACACAATACTTTAAGTCTTCTGATTTAAGCAGTATTTTTAAATTCCCTTGTTTTTACCATTTTAACTATTTAAACCATTTCTAAAATACATAAAGCACAATGTGTAAAAAAAAAAATTAAGAAAAATTATTTTGTTATACCCAGCCATTTATTAATTTAGATAACATTTCATACCGTCAAATGGGATTACTGTAATAGGGCCATGGGGGTGAATAGGGTCAAATTTATCAACTGTTTAATGTAGTGCCATATATTTTTATTAAAATATATCAAATGAGAATAATTCTTTTAGTCTCAGCAAAAACTTTTGATTTGATATCTTTAAATTAAAAAAATCTCAGTACATTAAACACTTGAAAAATGTTGTCTCTATTTACCCCATTTACTGGTACTCGCAAACAAAGTTTAGCGTTAAACCTCACATACACAGTATTGCTCAGCAGTGTGGAGCACTCACCGCTAGAGAGAGAGGCGAGGTCGGTGGTGGTGAAGATGACGAGGTTGCGCCCCCCAGCCTCCAAGAAGCTGTCCAGCAGGTCCACGTGGCTGTACGCGTCCAGGAGGCCCTCCTCGAGAGACTCAGGTGCGAGGTCGAGGTGGTACGCTGCCACCTCCATCACGTGCTTGTGCTCCGCATACACCCTCTCCGCCCTGGCCTGCCTGTCCACCATCGCCCGCACCTGCCAACAGCCACCCCTACACTGCCCTCCGCTCCTCTGCATCCTGGCGATAGTAGCTCACGCCTCCACCATCGCCGAGGGCGACGTGGAATGATTCTCTCGGATGGAGCGATAATGGAATGCAATGGCAGGGGAAGTCAGGGACCCTATTGTTCGCTGCATATGCCTGGACATTAAATTATTCAGTGGATTTAATGCACACACTAAATTAATTCTCTTCACTGCATTTAAGTAGCCAATCCATATAGCTACACACGTCACTACACCGACATTGGGGATCCGCAAGGATACGGCACACAAGCCACTCGTTGCACTAGTAGATTTTGCACGGCTGCTACACGGTTCCAGTCAGCATGCATGGCGTAGTAACATACTGTAGGTGGTGCCTGACATCTGGGCACATGGTAGAGTGCACAGTGCTGCTGTGCCGAGAGAGTCAGCGGGGCTCAAAAGGGAGAGAAGGTCCAGCTGACACCAAACTTATGTAAAATAATACTTTCTAAATTCATAGCATTGCCTCTCAAACTGGGGGATATAAGCTTGATTCTCTGCACCGTTGGAATATTTCAAGTGGTCGGCGACTCTGAATCATTCAACCCTTTCAGTCGTCAATAAATATACAGTTCCAAGCACTGCAACAAACAAACAGTTTGTTCTGAACAGTGCTAGTACCAGTATAATACTATGTCATGTAGCGGGACCAATAATAACTTTGTGCTATATTCAAGACTATAGTCAAGAAGAAGAAGATTAAAGTAAAATAATAAAAATAACAAATACAAAAATAAATAAGAATAAGAAATAGCAAGAAGCAAGAATAAGAAATAAAAAATATGAACATATTCTCAGCAATGATCAGTATTTCCTGCATGCGAGGGCCTTCCCTCATTAGACACTGTTGTCTGTTTTGTACAGTGCGGATCATTATTACCACTCCCTGTGCAACATCCCAGACGTAGGACACTGCAGCAGAAAGTGTTAGTTAGGTATAATTATGTAAAAACTATAAATCTAAATTTTTTTTAATTTTTTTTTTTTATTTGTTTGCTGGGAACGGCATTAGATTTAAGGTGTACAAATTCAAAAGTAATTTACACAAAAATAAAGTAATGAATTTCTTACTCTCCAGGGTTCTTGAAACTGTCAACTCTCGTTTCTAAGATGCCGGATATCGCAACCCTCTCGAAACAACAACCCTTTCTTACGGAACCATGTAAAAATTTAATTTTAAAAAATTTTTCCAATAACAACCCTTTTAAAATAATACTCTTCCTGTGAGCCATGAAAGGTCGTAGAATCGAGAGTTGACTGTAGTATCCTTACATACGCACTTGACGCCAGGGCAGGTGGGAAGACTCAAATTTGGGGCTCACTCTATATGAGTACCACAGCAGTTCTGCTCTATTTATTTTTTAAATACAATTACCAGTATGCGTTGCTGCTGCTCTTGTTCGCGCATACGTAATGTGGACTCCTTTCTGCGACGCGCCCCTGCCCAGTCCTTGAGACGTGCCACCGTCCTCAGTATGGCGCCCAGCCTCGGCGTGCCCGCCATCCTCGCGAGTACTTTAGCTGCAAGCCAGTCAGAACAGTCACTTTCTCGCTGCTCATCAAGAGTGCTATGCATACTGGAAAACAACTTCATACTGTCGTACAGTAAGGTATAGGCTGCCCATGGTAAAAGGAGCCCTTTTGAAAGCCCTGCAGATCTATTTGTATGCACAATGTTTATTTTACACCATGTGTGAAATTAATATTACCAGTCAGGCAAGTGAAAATGTGAAATTACTATAAAAGTATGTATTTTACAATTTTGCTAATTCTTACACACATGAGTTGCCCAGTTTCAAAACTCGTTATAGCCAAAGAGATTTTTCAGAAGTCGCAAAAAAAAAAAACTGTTATGTTAAATGTACTGGAGTTAAAGGTTTCATTTCTTTTTAACTCACTAGGAAATATTATTTCTNAATTTTTCAGAAGTCGCAAAAAAAAACTGTTATGTTAAATGTACTGGAGTTAAAGGTTTCATTTCTTTTTAACTCACTAGGAAATATTATTTCTCCTATAATAACCAAAGGGCAGAAAAATATAGAATCCGCGTAAGATAAAAAAACAGTTCGGAGATTAATTTTTCAACAGCTTCTACCAATTAACGAGATTTGCAGCAGTTCAGAAATATAAAACTGGTGTTATTCAACAATATCAATATATTTACTAAATATGATCATTTTTGCCTTTGTAAATAATTTACATTGTTTTACAATGGTTATAGACAATGCACTCTGCTTACAAGATGAAATAACGAGGATTACGTGCTGAAACAAGAAATTTTAAATAAAAATAATCAAAATGAGTGGCTAAATGTTCAACATTAGAGAGTGTTAATGAACCATGAATCACAATCAGGGAAGGTCAGTCTCTTTTAAACAAACAGTCTATCATCTTCCTCAGGTAGTTCTCCTAGGTTTGAACATCATTCAGTTGACACTTGTATAGCCTAGCTTCCTGTTTCTGAAACACTGCCTTAAAAAAATCCAGTTCCTCCTCTTCCCACCATTCAGACTCGGGTAATTATCTAGAGTAGCGGCTTTTCTCAAGGAAACATCCTAGACCAACGAAAGTAGCATTAATAGGTTCTGCACAGCTACCGGCTTTAGTTTTGTGAATTATAACACTTTCACAAGGTTTGAGATTGACGTGCCATCACCTGCAATGTAGTCTATTTCCACTCAAACACCAGACATTCAGCTTCAAAGTCGAATTACATCTGCATAAGACTGAAATACATTTAAGTAATCATCTTCAGTATGTAAACTGGCATTTTTCTTTATTGTAGCCTCATTGTGGCCAAAGATCCGGTCAGAGGGAATAAACGAATGGCCCACTACAGGAATCATGATCTCTATCTTTCTCCCACAATGTGGAGCTTCTTCTCATGAGAATATGATCAACATGCCAACAAGGACTTTCCCACCACAGCCATCGGCCACCAACTTCACGGTGTGAAAGCTTGGCAAATCTGTCGACTTCCGTCTGTGGTATACGGCTGAAGCAACTTGGTTAGTTAGAGTCCTTGAGTATTCACTAGAGTGGGGAGGAAAAAAAAGATATTCGCTATATTGCAAAAAAGTTGCTTCTAGGCAGATATATATAAATTTAAAAAAAGAAATAAAAAATTGGTTGATATGTTCTGGTTGTGCATCTCCCCCAAATTTTACAAAAACTGATCCATTTCAATTACTTTTCATAATTTAGAAAAATATATTTTTTTTCCGCTTTGCTATAACACGGAAAAATTGCCACTAGGACAGATTAATAAAATAAAAATTTAAAAAAAAAGAACTAAAAAGATGGTCGACATCTTCCAATCGTGCATCACCTTCAAAGTTCATAAATATTAGTGAACTTCAACTAATTCCCGTGATTTTTTTAAATGTGTCCCACTAAATAAGGTCGAACTGCTATAGTACGACATCATTAGAAGACTGCAAAGCAATTAATTGTAAGCATTGAAATAACCAATCAAATGTTATTTGTCAGTCAGCAATGAAGTTAAAAATCCCCTAAACAGCAGCGCTTGCTTCAAGTGTACTTCAAGATATTGGTGTTATTACACCCATGTCAATGTTAATAGAATTGAGTGCGTGATTCCTGAAACTGACCGGAGAATGCTCAGTAAAGATCAGCAATACCTGTTTGACATTAGTACTGCAGTGAAATCAGGTAAACGTCCAGAAGATGTCTACTCGTGATCCTGGCCCTGTTTCACATTCAAGATGGTCAACTACAGCAAACAAGAGTACTCTGATTGTACGTTATCCTTCAGTTTCTTTCATCTTGAAGTCCTACATGCCCGTCTGGTTTAATATCAAGAAAAGCAGGTCCTTTACAGATGGCCCTAAACATGTGTTTGAAGTTATAGAAACATCAATGTTCCTACCTAGAAATGTACTTCAAGTTGTAGACCCTGCTATTGAACGTAATGCATTTTTTGCTTACCCAGAAAATTTGCTATTGAATATGATTGTAGATGAAAGGAAGCTAGTCAGAGAGCTTGGACTCAGAAGAATAATGAAGGCGAGAAGTAAAGTTCGTAAGGGAAAGTCAATTAGAAGCTTTGTAACACCAAAACTAAATTTTGCGGCCACTGACTGCATCGAAATGATACTGGAGCACCTGCAATCAATCTTTCTCTGCCACCTTTGCTGCGAAGAGTACACGATGTGACGATTTTATATGTAATAAAACCAGGAAGCACCACTACAATTAATTTTGAGAAGTTTCCAAGACATACGCAAGCAGTGGAGTGGTGTGTGAAGCTGGTGACAGGAGCATCACAAAAAGTGGTTGGTGCCAAGTCCAGGGATGGATTCATCACGACGCTTCTTCCACAATCCATCATGCCAAATTTTTTGCACAAATCGGACTTTTAAAATGGCAGGTACTGAAAAGAATGAGTAAAAGACTATGACTTAATGCAATGCTATAATTTGTAACATTCATGAATTTATCAAGATATCATTATTACTTGCAATATTCATGTTGAAAATGTATTTCAAGTGCAATGCACGGCCAATAAATGTTTCAATATCAATCTTCCCTGAACTACTCTTTACGTATCTTAAGCTATAGTATTTTTTTTCGCTTAATTACTAAAAGTGATTGCAATGGGTCAGATTTTGTAAAATTCAGGGGAGATGCACGACTAAAAGATATCAACTCATTTTTAATTTCTTTTTTATGTAATTTTCCTGTCCTAGGGGTAAGTTTTTGCATTATAGCAAAGCAAAAAAAAAGTATTTTTTTCTTAATTACGAAAAGTGGTGGAAATTTATCAGTTTTTGTGAAATTCGGAAAAGATGCGCAGCCAAAAGATATCAGCCTATTTTTTTTTATTTAACTTATTAGCCCTAGGGGCTAGTTTTCTGAGATACAAAAAATAAAAAAAAATGTGGCCCACCCTAGTATTTATCTTAAAGCAAACATGTGCAAAGGTATTCTCCTTGTTCTGTGGATCTACGGAAGTTCCCGGACATGTGGTACAACTATATACGTACATCCGACAATGCTGCTTGATCTGGATATTTCGGGATTGCTTGGTTTTTCTGGCAGTCAAAAATAAAGGTGGTTTCGCCACCACAGTCCTGCTGCACATGTTTGTAAAATGTCATATGGACATCTGTTGCTGTTTGGTCAACATCTGTGCAGGGCTGCCAAGCCAGACATTGCTCATTTCATCACACAAAGCTAAAACTACCTTGCACTATAAAAACAGGAGAAACAAATTTGTTTTCGAAGAACAGTCTCAAAGAAAAAAGGGTTTTGCAGCAGTACAACATGTATACTCAAAGGCGCGAATGGGAGATAACAGCTTTTGATGCAGTTGTCATAATATATGGACATGATAGGTTCTGCAACAGTATGTCTGATGGATATTATTAGTTCTGCAGCAGTCCAAGATTTTGTTTTGCAAAATAAACGCAATTCTAGTGATCTTTGTTAGTTTGTGTTCACTGGATGATGTAGTAAGGACACCAGAACAAAATGGCACCCTTTCGTGGATATAATGAGTTTTGAAACTGGACAACTGAATATGCATTTTAAAAAAATAGAAAAATTGATAACTTCATTATAGTCCAATATCGGTTACTTCTAACTCCCTGAAGTTCAATTTAACCAAAAATAAGATACTTTTATGTTAACAGTAAGTACAAAATGCTTGTGATACATGACATTTTTAGGGAACCATGAAACACGTCATACATTTCAAAGGTTTGATTCAAAAAGTGTGAAGAAACAGCAAATAGACTACAGGCAGCCAATGTTTACTTAAAACTTGTACGTAGTTAGATGTTAATACAAGGTCGTCAGGCTCAGCAACTTGCCCGGGAGCAGACCAGTGTGTGTGCTTGTTACGATACATGCAGGAGACGTGCTTCACAAGTGCTCAGCCTTTGGCTGCACTGTCCTGCAGCGCTACAGTTTCTCTTTCAAAATGGAAAATTGCACAATAGGGTTGCCACACAACGTAACAACCATATTTCCTTAAAATTTTTCATGTTTTTCATCAAGAGAAAACAAACATACATAATTTTCTCCAACAAAAAATAAAATTATTTGTAACAAAATTGTACCACTTAAAAAAATATCTGAGAAAACTACATAATTTTTTTCCCCTCTCATATTGGAAAAGGTTTTTTCATTTTTTTATTCTAGTATAGAGAATACTAAGGTTGCACAGTACACATTGTAGGTAAAACTAAATTGCATGTTTAGTTTCCAGCATGTCATCATCTTCCTCAAATTTTCCAATTTCCCTGATATTCACACTTGTTTTTCTACATTTTTCATGTTTTCCAGGCCTATAGTTATCCTTAATAAAATTAATCAATACAAAGCAAAAACCCACAAAAAAAAAAATGGAATACGAGATTTGAATGTCACGTAATTACTGCCCACAAGAACATAACCAATGAAAAGATTACGTTCACAAGTACACTGCAGTTTGAAAAAGGTGTATTTGGTTCTATGAAAATTAAAAACATGCTATTCTAACTTAGCCATTTATTTAATACTTATTATTATGTGGATCACTTTTTTGTTTGGGCAGTTAGCTAACCTTAACACCTAGGCCTATCTACATTTTTAAGCAGACTCTGCAAAGTTTTTCCAAGCAATGAGATATTTGCTATTTTTGTTAGGTATATGTAACTAAACTTACAGTACAATACTGCATTTGTTTTGTGATCATGAGCAGTAGCGAGGCACATCTGCAGTTTGTCACCTCCATTCTCAAAAAGAAACAATGCCTATTGCAGCCACCATTAAATCTCAAAACGATGATCAGCATATGTACATAGTCTTTGTTATGCAATGAATTATTGTGTAATGCACTATGAAAATGAATGTAGTGCAATTGCATAAGTTGACAGTGAAATGTAAACTGTGTAGTGCAGGAAAGCATGCAGTTGCTATGCCTTGTATTATAAAAGCACACAATAAACTACAATTTATTCATGTACACACACACCCAAAACTGACAACAATACACATGAAATAGAAAGTAAAACTGTTCAAATTAAACACAATTTATGACATGGCAGTAGAAACATTCTGTGGCATAATAGCATAAAGTAATCCTAGTCATGTAGATAATTAATTGTACCTCAAAAATATGACTAAATAATAGTATTTATAAAAGTTACATTTTAATCTGAGCTCATTACTTTATGAATATGTTTTCCCACTTACCACACTCAAAATAAAAACCAACTATTATTTCTTCTTCAATATTAACATATTGGTCTAGAAACTATAACTTTATATTTAGTTTTATTATTTATTATTGATATATCAATAGTAAAAAAAATAGAACTTTTGGTAGACAACAAACATGATAATAACAAAAGACAAGAGAGAATATGAATCATAGAGATTGTTCTGCTTCAAATGAAGGATAAGGCCTGTGTTGTGGAAGTGTGCATAACAATTAGAATTTATGCAGCAATAAAATAAACTCGGAAAGAAAAATTACAAAAGGGAGAAGTTTTATCTCATCTCCATGCAGTCAGAAACTAAAAATAGCAAGATGACAAATTGAAAATGTATGGGAGGAGGAGAATAATACTATGATGCTACTGGTTACGAGTATGATAAGAGCAAAAGTTTCATCTCTATTAATGTACTGTAATGTTTCTTCAGTTTGAAATAACAAAATTTCTAAAAATGTATGAGACTTAAAAAAAACCAACTTGTGTGTCCAAATGCTAAAAGGTTATCTTCCTAGCTACATTGACCATATAAATTGTGCAGAGTCCCTCATACATGCCACCTTGCATTGAAGTCACTGTAGCTTAGTGGTAAAGCACGCACGCACACCTCCAGTCCATGCACTGCTGCACATTACCCATCTCGTGTTTAAGAGGCTGCAGCTCTGATACACAAAAACAACACAGGAAGTGGTCACTGCCCTTTCCCAGGTGACTGTGAGTGCCGTTCTCAGAGAACAGGTGTTACCTCCAACATTGACATCTTTTGTACCACAGTACAATTGCTACAGAATATCCTGACAACATTTTTCACAGAACCCCATATTTAAAAAAAAAAAAACTTTTTCAGTTTGGAGTAGAAAGAATTTTTGATGAAAACAATCAGAAATAGTCTACAACACGAGGAGTGTGATTCTTAAGTCCTGCAGGAATACATTTCAGTAACCAACTTAAAATACTTTGTAGGCCAGAATGGACTCTGGCCCCACCATTGGACCCAATTCCCACAACACAAAAAAAATTAAACTAATACAACGATGCCTGGACAATCCACATTTTCGAAAATTCACAGATAGATCCCACCAGTGGTTGGTACACCGGTGTACACCTACTGAGGCAGGTTGATGTTCAGCAGTATTTTTGTCTGCGTCCAAACACATATTGATACCATTACACTCAAATTCTGAAGTTGGTAATTATTAAGTTTAGGGGTTTTCCTGTAAAAATAAAAATAATTCATGGAAAATGGTATATTTCCACTCTACTAATGATGCAGAACACGAATATACTAGGGGCATTAACGTCAGGGACTAATTTCATAATATGTGCCCACCTAACCTAACCCCACGATGGGAGAATCACTATTTTACATTTTTAAACTAACCTGGGATTGTTGGGTTTTACACTAACCTAGAATTGTAGGGTTTTACACTAACCTAGGATTTTTGGATTTTACACTAACCTAGGATAGTAGGGTTTTACACTAAATAGGATGTTTGGGTTTTACACAAAACTACAAATGTAGGATTGTAGGGATTTAAAGGAACCGTAAAACACACCAAAAGAATGTAAATTGACTCACCTAGGTAGGGGGCTGGTATAATTCCTCTGACATTAATAGACGTAAACAAACATATTTCGCAATTTTTTTTTAAAATGTTCTACTTATTTAAACATTACGCCCTCTTCAATATGAACAAGATAAGCTGTGCAGAACCCATTAATGCAACTTTTGTTGGTCTAGGACGTTTCGTTCAGAAACTTAAACAAACTGGCTATACTGCTCATTTAGCAATTTTGTTCAATTTTTTTTTAATATGTTGTACTTATTTTAAAGCTACGTCCCTAGTATATTCGTAGAGTAGAAATATATCATAATTTTGAATTTTTTTTGTGTTTTTCAGAAAAGCCCCTAAACTTAATAATTACCCTGAAGTTTTCATCGCCCATTTGTAAAACTTGACGTCCAAATTATTTTTGTATTCTTTGGAATGCTTGAAAATTACAAGTTGTGGGTGCGTTAAATTTAATTTTTTGGAGAAAGCATTTTAAAATTCATTGGTTGAGGTTTTGGTGCATATCCACCAGATCCACCAAATTTTCAGGCAGGTTGAACTGGTGGATTAATCTATTCAAATGGACTCAACCAAAACAGTAATTTTCAAATGTCCAGTGTACATCGGTGGATGCACCATTGAATTTTCGAATACGCGGAATGTCTGGTAGGTCAGATAGTCTTAATAAGAAGAAGAAAAAACTACATGTATTAACGCTTCCTTGTTTCAAGGATTTTCATAAGCCACACTGGGTATTCAAGAAATATTTTTTTATTGCATCTTGCTCTCCAGATGAACTTAATATCTAAATATAAGTAATGAATATAAATTAATATTACTATTAACTATTCCTTGTATTTATTATTACTGTAAATTAATATAATAAACTCTCACAAATCCAGGCCCTGAGAATCTGCAGTACTCATAAATCTGTGGTTTTGTCACAAGAAAAATTAATTTTGTTTTTAAATATAGGCCTAAACACTGCAGTGCCATGCCGCTATGTTTTGCCAAGGTACAAAGCCTCGCTATGCCGCGTTTCGTTGCCACAGAACAAATCAGTGATGTCATGTCATGTGTCATACTGCACACTCATGGTATATCTCATTTGTCTCTTTCAAATCCCATGATGTGGTGGGTAAAGGAGGAGTTGAGGATGTTTAAAAGGATGTAAATGGAAGTGTTGGTTGTGGGTAGGTCATCATTGCACAGCAGTTAGTTGCACCGTAACGTTGTGAACAGTCAAAAATGCTGAAGGTTAAAAGAAAGTAAGTGACACGACATTCAGAAAAAACATGAGCCACGTGAAAAGGTGGCTCAACGAGTATCTTTTGCAGGAATTGTACTTGAGTACCGTGCTGGTGAGACAACCTTATATGATACTAAAAAGTAAATAGAAAAACTCAAAGCTTGTCAGAAAATAGATGCATGAAACGCAACACCATTCACACACACAGAAACTACAGGAAATTGAATCACCATTTAACAAGTAATTTTCATAAAGTTGGTCTGAAAGTGCGGTAACATATGGACCCACACATATCGAAAAAGAGAAGAAATTTTATGAGAAAATGGGACTTACTTAAGCTTGAACTTTCTCTGACGGCTCGCTTACCTGCTCTAAAGACCGGCAACAAATACAAAAACTTGACGCGTCAGGAAAACAGAAATGAGCAGACACTGAGGCGGCTGACAGATTTCTGGCCTATCTCACAAGGCTTATAGACACAACGAGCTCACTGCTGAGCAAGTTTATAATGCTGATGAAACGGGTTAGTTGCGGAATTGTCTACAGCAGACACTGAGGCGGCTGACAGATTTCTGGCCTATCTCACAAGGCTTATAGACACAACGAGCTCACTGCTGAGCAAGTTTATAATGCTGATGAAACGGGTTAGTTGCGGAATTGTCTACAGCAGACACTGAGGCGGCTGACAGATTTCTGGCCTATCTCACAAGGCTTATAGACACAACGAGCTCACTGCTGAGCAAGTTTATAATGCTGATGAAACGGGTTAGTTGCGGAATTGTCTACAGCAGACTACTGTAGCTGGTCTGTGTGAAACAGCCGTGTATGGTTTCAAATAAAGTAAGCAACTCATAATAACAGTTCCGGTGTTTACAAATGCTGTAGGGGGACATGCCAAAGAGAACTTACGGGCTTTCAAGAAGCCAGACAACAGTAAGGTTATTTTGTTGTTGGATAATTGCAGCATCCACCCTCCAGAAGAGCAACTCGTTAAAGTTTAACACATCTGTTGCATACCATCCACCAAACGTGACAAGCCTCAATCAAACAATAGACCAAGGGGTAATTCAGAATGTGGAGATGTTGAATCGACATGATTTAATGCGGCGACTAACATGTTATGATGGGAATATTGTAAATTTCACAAAGAAAATACATTAAAAATGCTTTATTCAATGTGTTATCAGCCTGGAATTAAATAAAATGTGAAACTTTGTACAAAGTTTGAATAAGGAAATGTCCTCAGACAGAAGAAAACAAATCTGAAGATGAAGATTTGAAGGGAAGAGATTTGGCAGGCAAACAAGTACGCAGATACCTGATGTGCATAATGAAATTGTACAAATAGTTGAGTGTGTACAGACAGTGAAAACTCAGCGAATAAACTTTCACCTAACAGAGTTAATGAATGACTGGATATCGACACGGATGTTCCGGTCCCCGTCACTCTAACAGATAAAGAAATTATAGGGAATGCACAAAATCAAGTAATGATGATGATTCTACGTAAGTTTCCTGGAGTGGTGCATGGAATATCATAGTTTAATTTGCAGTAACATATATTACATTCACGAGGAGACAAGCAATCAAGTAGTCGGACATCAAAACACATTTTCTCAAGCGAGAAGCAAACGCATCATCTCTTCGGGCCATCATCAGGTACCACAACCAACGCTCTTTACCACTTGGCAGACAATGATTGCGTTCCAGCACTAACGTTATTCTGATTTCGACACTCCACATACTGAATTTAAAGTTGATAGTGATACTGTATATATTTTTATTGTGTTTTTGTACAATAATGATGCATTATAACGTAGTAAGATTAATTTTATCTGTGAACTTACTTTTATGGCACAAAATGGGACACGTGATGGTAAGGTGAGTGTAATTACAGTTGTTAATTTATCCCTGTCAGTTTCTGTACATGTCATAGGTTCTGTATCTGATGGCATTCATGGTTGCAATGTTGACAAATTGTAAACAACAGATAACGTCATTGCTTACAGCATGGCAAACAGAGTAGGTAGTAATGAGAAACGTAGTAGAGTTTTTTCATTGTAAAATAGATCTTAAATACATTAAGTTATACATTCAGTTTTTTTTTCGAATTACATTAATTTGGCTGTTGTCATGCCTATGCGGAAGGAAGAATTGTGGTTATTTAACATAAGCAGGGAATGATAAAAAGTTAACTCAGAAATGCATGGGATTTCACAAATTTTTGGGTCGTAAATCACAGAGAATCTCCGAGATTGTGAGCATTAACTATAAATATTTATTACTTATTTTAATTCAAATTAATCAACAAATTGAAGATAAATATCACCAAAATGGAAAAAACATGGCAGTACCCATAGTAAAACAAAATGAAGCAATTTGCAATAAGTTTTCTTAAGCAATTATTGAGAATAAAATATGGAATTTATGCAACCAAACTTCACATAATTTATAGCTGCCTTCGATGGCAGCCATAGCAAGTGCACAGCACTGATGTGGTAATATGGAGAGGTGACTGTCTCAGACTGCTCATCTCCCCCGTGGCAATCTGCGTTTAGTTCTCAGCTGAGTCAAACCAGGATTTCCGCACAGGGAAAATGTTACACACACTGCTGCTGACCAGTGGGTTTTCTCAGAGTGCTCCACTCTCCCTCACCGCTACACTTCCACACTACTCCATTTCCACCTCACTTCACCCTTGTCAGGGCACAATGGGTGCCTCGACGTGTCACTGTTAAATGTTCTGGATGTGAACCACCTGAATTCCTGCCCTATCACGTCTGAATAGTTCTTCGTCATGGTACCTAATACAGGCATAAAACACAGACAACAGATACGCAAAAATAACTTGTAGCTCAGACATACAAGTATATTTGTGTAGCAAAAATCGCAAGATAAAGATTAGGGAGCTAATTTTTTATACTTGGGCAATTTCATTATTTAAGAAAGTAATATAATATACAGTTAAATCCCGATATTTCGCATCCCGATTATTCGTATATCCCGCTAATTCGTACAAATTTGCCGGTCCCTTGAGAAAATCCCTTTAATTCATAAAAAAACAATTCATTCCGGTCCCCTCGATAATACGTATTTATTTTGGTGCTCGAGCTCAAATAAAACGTCTTATAATTCTTATTTCCAACTTAAAAATCTTGTTAACGCGTAATGTTTTTAACCCTAAACTATACACCAGCTCTAGATTTATGCAATTCGGCAGGGTAAAAAAGACTGGAAGGGTACTGAGGGACGTAGGAGGGTTTGAAGGGCAGGTAATGACGCCGAGTAGGCTGTGAGGCGATGTGTCTGTGATTCCCAGAACTAAGAGGTGCCTTGGTGTCCGACCTAGGGTTATGAGAGGGTACGAAGGAGCAGAGCGAGTGAAAAGTAAGTCAGTTCGGTCTTAGCCATGCCTTCGAAAAGAGCTAATAAGTGTCTTTCCATTAGAGAGAGAAAAAAAAGAAATCATTACCGCCGTGGCCGGTGGTGATAGGCAAATTGGCGTGTCCAAACGTTATAACGTTCCTCCTTCCACAATAACATCAATTCTGAAGAACAAGGACAAAATCGCCTCCCAGACATCGGACAGCAAAGTAAAGCGCTTTAAGACTGGTGAGTATCCACAACTAGAAGAGAATTTTAAAAAGTTGTTTGCGCAAGCACGGAATTCGAATGTACCAGTTGGAAGAAACATTTTAAGAGAAAAAGCAAATGTTTTCGCAGAAAAAAATGGGAATTAAAGTCTTTCGTGCGAGTGATGGTTGGTTTGATAGGTTTAAATAAAGGCACAGCATAAAATTTAAGAAGCTTAGTGGGGAAAGTGCGAGTGTATCGGCCGACGTTTGTTCTGAGTGGAAAGACGAATTGGGAGAAATAATAGATTCTTATGAGCCCAAAAACATTTTTAATGCCGATGAGACGGGGTTATTTTATAAGTGTCTCCCCGACCGATCAATGTGTTTTAAGGAAGAAAAGTTTAATGGCGGAAAAAAATATTAAAGAACGTGTAACCATATTGTTGGCCGCCAACATGGATGGATCTGAGAAATTAAGACAGCTCATGACAGGCAAATCAGCCAAACCAAGATGTTTTAAAAACATAAAAACTTTTCCGAGGACCTATCGTACAAACAAAAAAGCGTGGATGACGGGCGAATTATTCAAGGAATGGATACGATCAGTGAATGCTGATATGGAGAAAAGGCAGCGAAAAATTCTGCTTTTCATGGATAATTGTACGGCCCACAACAATACCCCACCACTCAGTCATGTAAATGTTGTGTTTTTGCCTACTTCTAAGCTGCGGCCTCTAGACCAGGGCATAACTAAAACGTTCAAAACCTTTTACCTCAAGGAAATAGTGATGCAACTCCTTGACAGCATCGAGGATGGGAAGGATAATAAAATCACCTTATTTTCAGTCATGAACATTGCTCACAAGGCGTGGTAAAGTGTTAACGAAAGCACAATAAAAAACTGTTTTCGTGCTTGTGGATTCACGAAGGTGGAACTTTCATCAGCAGTTACTGAACAAGACTTAGAATGCCCTGTGAATTGGAATCGTCTTCCTCAAAATGAAGAAAATTCTATAACGTTTGAAGATTTCGTCCATTTTGACGATGGCCTAGCGGTAGCGGGGATTCTAACTGATGATGAAATTTTGGCTCCATCTCAGGACATTGATGGTGAAGGTGATGACGAAGATGATGTGCCGACAATTACACCTAAAGTGGCTAAACAATACATCAACAACGTGCGCCATTTCTTAGCGAAACCAGACGTTGGCGATGAAGTATTTTCTGCTTTGAACATGCTTGACAAAGCCATTGACAATACCTGTCTGCAAGGCTTGCACCAAAAGAAAATTACAGATTATTTTTAAACGTAAATTTTTAATGTGTTTTTTATTGATTTATATATACATATGTATACATAATATGTAGCCATGCATTTATCATTACATATTAATGCAAATTTGCATTAATCTCGTTATTATGTATTTTTTCTTTTTTCGCTCCCGATTATTGGTAATCTCGTTAATGTGAATATCCCGATAATTCATATTTAACACTCAGTCCCTTGACAATACGAACTATCGGGATTCTACTGTACTTGTCAACACACATGTACACAAACATTCTAAAACAGAAGAGCATAAGCACACAGTGCCTGCATTTACGAAGGCCTACACTTGCTTGCAAGCATCTTGTTACAACTATAGCAACAAGATTCCAACCAACAACATTAATTACCCTTTCTGCATCCTCTATGTCCACTCATGCTTTATGGAAGACTTTGTATGTAAACTGCAACATTTCTTATGTTCTTGCTTAATTTGAAATAGTATGATGACACTCAACAGCCATTAGAACAGTGAACTGACAGTTTATTATGATAAGAAATACTCGGATGAAATCTGGCAGGGAAGTATAAAATGAAACTAGGGTACAGTAAAACTATCTTAAGAAGTTTCTGAAAAATGTATGTTTATTAACCAGGAAATCTTCTTGAGAGGGTCAAATTACTTTGATGTTTATTGACCATGTGTAGAATTATGTAAACTTAGTAAGCAAGAAATATTTTTTAAATGGGACTTCTTGACAGAATTGTACCGAGGGATGTGGTGGAGACGGAGCGGGGTAGCGCAGAGCTCCGGTACTGTGCTGTGTTCGAAGGAGAAGCAGAGCTACAGCACTAGTTTGGTGTTCAAACAAAAACTAAAGAGTTCGTTTTATTACATACGGACACACCGATCCTGATGGTCAGAGTTAAGAGTGAAGGTTCGGAGGCCCTCGTATTTTACACCGTTATTTACTGATGTATGACTGAAGATTCATCCAGTGATGGTGTGTGAATATGGTTCACTAACACTTTTTCTAAACAATAAATCAATTATGTTGCTTGTACCGTGTCGTCTGGTGTAGTAACACAAGAAGTAATAGACCAGGGTTGAATTTTTTCTCTTTACTTAATAGTGTTCAACTCGTTTTAGTTCACTATTTTATATTTACAGTCATTTGGGGCAACTTTGTACAAATTAAGACAACTTTATACCAGCTGCTTAGTCTAAATTGAAATGGTAGTTCAGTTTTCTTGAATGTTACAGTGTTTTTATAAATTAAATTATTATTAATGAAGTACGTATCAAAAGAGGGTGTTATAAAGAACACTTTATTTTATACAAAAATACGTGGCACAAAGTTAAACTTACTGGCATGTATGTGAAACAGTAGTCAAATTATAGATGGCTTAAATGTCATAAATGCCTTACAGTGCACATTTTTCCTCTGGCTTAGTTTTTTTGCAAAATTAGCTGTTAAAATTGAAATTTTTGTGATGTACAAAATAGAAAAACAAATGCTCTTATTAAATTGAAATAACAGAGATGAAAAAGTATTTTTATGCTTGATAGTAAAAATATTGATCAGCTTATTTATTGTATGTAAATTATGCTTAATTTTAAGGGATACTTCATACATAAAGAAATTTGGAAGAATTTTTCAACGATACATTTAAGATGTGTCTTGAAGTAACCAACGACAAAGAATTTTCCCCTAGTTTTAATCCCAAGAATTATTTTTACACTACAAAAAAAATCAAAAGTTTGAATTTCATTTTGTGTTTCATTAGTTTACACATGTTTGTAGCTCGCATTACTTATCAAAATGTATTGTGTGTTGTTGTTGATGTTAGTCACTATGTTATGGTACCTAATATGTCTTCTTTCTTAACAATTAATTTACAGCCTCTAACTCAAGAAAATACAGTTATTTTATAACATAAATTAGAAGAGCTCTGGCACTGTAAAGTTTGTGACTACGTAACACACTGGTATTACTGTAATGTAACATGACAACCAGTCGCGGCTCGTGGGTTTCAGCACAGGTTAGGCTGCACAGTGATACTGAATATTTGAGAAGGGGAGGGTGAGCCAGCTAATGAACTATAAAACAATTTTTAAGTGTGGGAATAAGCTGACATTTTGTTTCACAATAATAAAAAATTAAAATATGTCATTGGATTTCATGAAACTGAAAAATAATAAAAAGTAATTTTATGACGACACAGCTTTGACTAATATTTAACGAAAATCTGAAAATTTCATCAAGTTTTTTATTAACGTATATATTGTCAACTAAATACTTGCACTTAACCAACTTAATTCAATTAAAATTGTGAAATCAAACTTGCCTTGTGTCAGTAATGGCTATACAGTACAGGGTGAGTATAAAAGAATACCTCAACTTTGAAGGTCTATAATATCAAAACTAAACAACCTACAAACTTGGTTGACCAATCAAATGAACCATGGAGCCGTGAAGTTTGTTTACCATATCTTCATAAATGTTTAATGTGACCACCATGAGCGGCACGAACGACATCTACGCGATAATCAAACTCGTTCCACACGCTTGTCAGCATGTCCGGTGTTACGGTTTGGATGGCGTCCTTAATTCTCGTTTTGAGGTCATCAATGTTAGCCGGCAATGGTGGACGAAACACTTGATCCTTTATATACCCCCACAGAAAAAATTTCACGGGGTAAGATCCGGGCTTCTTGGGGGCCAGTGATGAATAGCCTGGTCACCAGCTGCTCCTCGACCAATCCAGTGTTGCGGCAACGTCTCGTTCAGGTATCCGCGAACAGCTAGGTGCCAATGGGATGGCGCACCATCCTGCTGGAAAATGAAGTCCCCCGCCGCCTCTTCTAACTGAGGAAACAACCACTCTGTTAGCATGTCCAAAAAAGTGATTCAAGTAAGAGTGAAAAAACAAAGGGCCAAAAACAGTGTCTTTGGATACAGTACAATAATACTGACTTGGCCCTCTTAGCCTCATGGCCTTCCAGGCTTCCATTCTCAAGTTTATTCTCGATAAATATTCTTCAGATTAATCTATTTAAGTTCTTTAAATCCCTTTATTTGTACCTTTCCTGCCAAGAGAACGTTGCAACAAACATATATAGTAAAATTATTAATAAAAATATTAAAATTCATAATATGTGTGGCTTCATTGGGAATCTCCATGGGAGGGAGCAGTGACGATTAGCCTGGCCAAAGGCCAGTTGACGTGGGGAGCCACTGGGAGGTGTCACTCAGACCTGAGCTCCCTCTCGTAAGATGGATAAAATATACACACACAATGATTTAAAAGTAAGCACAGCTTACATAAAATTAATAACATTTTTAAATTAAAATTATTGAGTTATAATATATAGAACAAGATTTATGCGAATATAAATATAAATTATTAATATATGACAATAAAACCTGAGATCTCTTAAATTACAAAATATCTTTAAAATAATTCAAATATAAATATATTACATTCCGAAACACCAATATTCTAATAACAATGTATATTTCCAAAAACATATTAAAAAACACTGAATAAATCGACCAGTCTTCTCACTACAATTCTTCTTAACTAATCTATTAACCACTCCTCAACAAGGTTTTTCTGTCGTTCTGCTCCAGCCTTGCCAGCAAGTGTGGCGCTGCCGGGGCCCTTGCCTAGTTTCCTAGGCGCCCCACTGGCCTCGCCTGACGCAACCATAGACTATTTGCCTTGTACCCCATTTAAAACCTATCTGTATCCTAATCCAAAAGATCGTCGTTCAGAGTTTTAATTATTCTATATATATTGTTCACATACTTTTAAATTTCTTTGTCAGAGATGTTAAATCTTGCTAATGGCCATGTCTCCTCCATACTTCGTAATATTATTCTTAAAGCTGTTCTTTCCTCCTCAAACATTTCGCAAGTATATAAAACATGATAGACATTCTGTGTCTGTTTTCCGCAATCACAGATATCATCATCAATTTTATTAATCTTCATTAAATATCTCTTGGTTTGACAATGTCCACTGATAATGCCTTTCATATTTTTATTCATTATAATTTTATTATAACACATCTCTATATCTTTGATGTAATTTTTAATTCCGGTATTGCCCTCAGCTATACTCCATTCCAGGTTCCATTTCTTAACTGCTTTGCTATACAATATTTCTACTACTTATAATGTAGTCACTCCTTGTTTAGAATAGCTGCTGCTGCAAATGAGATGGTAGATACCATATCATGCAATCTAATAAGGATGAATCTTTTTAGAGCTCTTTATCTTCTAATTATTGTCAATTACTATTATACCATATGCGATTCTATTAATAAAGAGGGAATTGTATATGATTTTCATACTATAACTGGTGAATTGCCAGATTTTGTTATATATTCTATTACACAATGTCTTAAGCTTATCTGTAACCTAATTCACGTGGGGTATAAAAGTTAGTTTGCTATCCACAATTATGCCCAAATATTTGGCATGTCGTGTAATTTTAATATTACTATTATTATATTTTACAGATGGCAGCCTGGAGTCCAAGTTTCCCTTTACTACTACCCCCACAGTTTTATTTATGGCTACTTTTAATCCGTTAGCTTTGGTCCAATCTTTTAATTTAGTAATTTCTAGAATTGCTTTTATTTCTAATTCTCTTCTACTATTCCCGCCAATAATTATTAAACAGTCATCCACAAAAGCCATTCTTTCAATATCTGTATCCTTATCCAAGTTGAGAAATCTGAAAACAATGTTCCACACAGTGGGTCCGAGTACTGAACCCTAAGGGCAACCTCTATTCATTTCCTTTTCATATTCAACAATATTATTAGAAATTCCTACAGTTCTATCTCTAAAGTAATGCAGCAATTATTAGTGTCTTTATATCGTATATCAAGCCTTGAAATTTTGTTTCGGATACTAGACCATTCTAATGTTGAAAAAGTGTTTGATATATCGATCGTAATTAATAATGCATACTTGGTTTCCGTTTTATCGACTATATCAAATACTTTCCCGATTGCATTTTCCGTCAATTTTTTTTTTCGAAACCCAAATTGGTTTGTATTTAAAACAGCTTCTATTTTCTTATAAATTCTATTCAATAACATTCTTTCTAGTAGTTAACGCATGACGGGCAAAAGGCATATAGGTCTATATGAACTCGGATTCGTCCTTTCTTTATTATTTCCTTTGTAAATTAAAACTATCTCAGCTCTTTTCCATACTCGTGGAAATTTTCCTTCCTTACAGCATGCATTCACGACCTCCAATATTTCCAATTTGATTTTCTCCCAAATTTCCTTCAACACTTCTGTTGTGATGGAATCCTTGCCAAGTGCTTTTTTCAAGCCACTATTTTTAAGAGCTTCTTCCAATTCTTGTATTTTAAACTCTACACCATAAATGATACCTTCCTCACTTCTTATTATAATTCTGTCATTTTCAATTTCTTTGTCGGGAATCAATACATTATCATTTTTATATAAGTCTCTTGTATGCCTCTTGTAAACTCCCCATCAATCATGATTGTACCAATTTTCTCAGATTTTTTTAATTTACCCCTGATTAGTATGTCTGGCATATTCCAGATATTTTCTCTGCTTTCATTTATCACAAACTCTTCCCACTTACACATCATATTAGTTTTCCTAATTTTCTTATAGTCTTCCTTGTACATATCCCTGGCTTCACATGGACAGCCTCTCCTATACATTCTATTTTTCCTTGTAACCATCTGTTTATCCTTTTTTTCTGAGTACATACAACCATGATGATTTTATTTAATTTTGCAATTCTATCATCTATATTAAATGTACTTAAATTCTCTTCTTTTAATCTTTCAATCACTTCTCTTCTCACGACATCCCAATTTTTAACAATGTTAAAGCGTATTTATTAATTACACTGAGCACGAATTTACTAGAGGCATCACAACATTCACATAATCAACAAAACAAATGCTCTTATTAAATTGAAATAACAGAGATGAAAAAGTATTTTTATACTTGATAGTAAAAATATTGATCAGCTTATTTATTATATGTAAATTATGCTTAATTTTAAGGGATACACAGATGAGGGAAATTGTGGTGTAAAACAAGCAAAACGTGTGTAAATTACATGTTATTTGGGTTTGTTAACCACGTTAAATGCAAGATACATTTCAGATGTGTCTTGAAGTAGCCAACGCAAAGATTTTCACGTAGTTTTAATCCCAAGAATTATTTTTACACTAAAAAAAAATCAAAATTGTAACTTTGACAGCTTGTTGGCAAAAAATATTCACTGGAAAACACGTACACTTTGGGGGAAGCGCGCTCGTGTTCGGTGGTTTCATGTGGAGGCTCCCGACCCCATATCCGCACGTTGTGCCGGTTCATCTTACCATTTGTATGGAACGTCGCTACATCGCTAAAACCAGCTTAGACATGAAGGCATAGTCTACCTCGTTCTGGGCACATAAAGGAAACATCAGACCGACCCCATCACATTGACGTGTCAAATGCAAGAAGACCTAACCTAACTTCACGATATGCGACTACAGGGGGAGGGTGTGCCGACAGAAGATTGTGTGTTAGAAAAATTATATGTAAGCTCGCGTCAGATCATCCAACCCTTATGAGTCACATATTGTGAAGTTAAGTTTAAATTTAGTTAGGTCGTCTGCATTTTACATGGCTAGCAGCAGCAGTACGTAGAACCTTCAATCCCTAACGTCACACGCAACACTACACTTCCTTTCCATACAAACACTAGAGTATAAATGACGTTACTCATCCATGTAACGAGTGAATATAGGTCCTTATTGCCTATAACACACATATAGGACATGTTGACATCTACTCCATTTGTCCAAACTCCATAAAACCTCTTATTTCCACACCATAATTATATTTTAACACTTCACATGGATGTAATAACAAAAAAAAAAATACTATCACATTTTCACACAATGGACAACTATCACATTTTCACACAATGGACAACTTGCACATTTTCACACAATGGACAACTTGCACATTTTTGCTGGCACTTGGTTTTCATTCATTTATGTGTTAGAAATGTATTTACAAAATATCACGATTTAAAAATAAGTTTTGAAAAAGTTATGATTAAATGAAAGTTTTAAGTTTGAAACGCCCGCCAAAACGTGTCTGTCGCTCCTGCTAACACCGTGATGTCGCAAGTTGGATACAACCTTGGGCGCCGCAATTGTTTTCTTCAGCGGTGATGCGTATTTGGTTAAATAGAAATTGTTTGAAGTAATGAGAAGAGAAAATAAACAGTCAAGTTAACGTATCCCAGTCTGCTCTCCATTCTGTGGGTGTTCTACAGGGTGATGGAGCGCTAGATCGCTGGGTCAACCTTATTGCGTAGTGAACTGACACATATTCAGGGGTGAAATGAGTCTGCAAAAAAACACTTTGACTTTGGATTTGGTTAGCTAAACAGTTATTTATTTCATTGTTACGTCACTCATATATAGGAATGGTACACTGTACTCCTGGGTTCCGCTTCCTTCCCCCTTCCCTTTCCCGTCGGAGGCCTACAGGTCGGAGTTTTAGTTCCTAACGTCGGGGAAAAGTGGTCGGATTTGGAGGCGCGGTTACTTAGCTGCTGCTGCTGTGTGCTGGTTCTTCTCGACTCGCGAAGTCGTCCCTCAAGTCCTCTGGATTCACTCCGGCGTCCGCCCCGAGAGGTCTAGCACGACCTCCGCGTCTCACGAGTCCGCTGGCTTCACTGACTCTCGATTGACTTGACTTATTTCGGCGCCTGTCCCGTGAGGTCTGGCACGACCTCCGCGTCCACCGAGCCACCCGGATTGACTGCCCTCTCCACTTCCCTGCCGGACTATATCTCCCGTCCCCTCGAGGAATTACCTATGTCAATGACGACCCGATGTACGTCAAACTTTGTCGTGCGTCGATCAGATGAAGCAAGCCTCTTGCGCTGATGAGCGTCTCCCTCCGTCACCTAGCCCGTGCGTCATTGGAAGACACTATCGGGTGACGTCGGTATGAGTGTTTGACACACGTTCTGACAGATTGTGAAGTCGTCGCTCTGTTCTTTCTCTAGACGCGTCATGCGTCAAAGTATACCAAAATCATCTAAATGGTTTATTGTACCGCAGTGTACTAGTACATCTCGCAAAATACCTGATAAAATATTTGTTAGTTACAAAAAACGAAACAAACAGGAAGACATGGTTTAACCCAGTTAGGCGAGACATTGAAGATGTTTCGCCAAAATCAGTTCTTTCTGTTTGCGAAGACCATTTTGACGTATGTGGTGTTTATGTTTCCCCTATGTAGGCAGTTTTAACACTGAACTTCTTAATATCTACTATTTACATCTGACCTAACCTTCATTACTGTACTATGGTATTGTTTAATACACACCACAATGCGTTTAGCAATTCGTATGTGATGTAGATGTGAGCATGAAAAAATATGTTAACGTATTTCATAATAGTAAAGGCATATAAATATGTTTACAAAAAATTTAGCCACACAATGCAAATTTTACATTTTGTAAGCTTATACATTCCAAGTTAGACCTAACATACAAAATTTGATATAGATATTTTTTATTAATTTAATATTACTTCTAACATTTGTTTCAAGAGCACAGCTATCATATTAAGGCTATATTCCCATTGTATGCCTAAATAATATGTCACAATGTTAAGTAACGAAAATTAAACATTAAATTATTTCGGTGGGGTTCAAGAGACCCTCTTGCAAAAGGTTGGGTTTATATTATACAGTATTTTTAAAACATAGCAATTTCTATTAAATTTCAGTTGTTTTGATTTTTCTCTAGTTAGTTTTGGTAATTATCTAGTGTCACTGCTTTTCTGAAGGAAACGTCCTTGACCAACAAAAGTAGCATTAATAGGTTCTGCACAGCTTACCTTTTTAATATTCAGGAGGGCGTAATGTTAAAATAGGCAGAACAAATTAAATAAAATAGTTGAAAGTACGAGCAGTTCGCCGCTTTGTTTAAATTGGACGCCATGATTCGTGCCATTACCTTATTGGCTATGGGTCTTTGACGTCATTGTCACGGTCGTAAGAAGTAATTGTAATGAAATTTTTTGAGGCAGTTAAGATGCTCGACAGTGCGGTTGTGTCGTTGCGTGCGTTAATTGTGATGTCCGAACCTGACCGATTTAAAAACTAAGAGTGCAAAAACAAGTGCTTCTGAGCATAATATTCGACTATGAACTAGTGTTTCTGTGTATAATATTCGCCTACGTGGCAGGTGTCACTTGTTTCATCGAGTGAGGTAAGTAGTACAACAGTTGAATTGGCCGAGGACAGAGGAATTGTACCCACCGCCTACCTAGGTGAGTTAATTCATATTCTTCTGGTGTTTTATGGTTCATTTAAATCCCTAACATACTAGATTAGACTAAATTCGTAGGTTAGTTTAAACCCAACAATCCTAGGTTAGTTTAAAACTGTACAATCCTAGGTTAGTTTAAAACCGTACAATCCTAGGTTAGTTTAAAACCGTACAATCCTAGGTTAGTTTAAAACCCAACAATCCTAGGTTAGTTTAAAACTGTACAATCCTAGGTTAGTTTCAACCACTACAATCCTAGGTTAGTTTAAAACCCTACAATCCTAGGTTAGTTTAAAACCCAACAATCCTAGGTTAGTTTAAAACTGTACAATCCTAGGTTAGTTTCAACCACTACAATCCTAGGTTAGTTTAAAACCCTACAATCCTAGGTTAGTTTAAAACCCAACAATCCTAGGTTAGTTTAAAACTGTACAATCCTAGGTTAGTTTCAACCACTACAATCCTAGGTTAGTTTAAAACCCTACAATCCTAGGTTAGTTTAAAACCCAACAATCCTAGGTTAGTTTAAAACTGTACAATCCTAGGTTAGTTTCAACCACTACAATCCTAGGTTAGTTTAAAACCCTACAATCCTAGGTTAGTTTAAAACCCAACAATCCTAGGTTAGTTTAAAACTGTACAATCCTAGGTTAGTTTCAACCACTACAATCCTAGGTTAGTTTAAAACCCTACAATCCTAGGTTAGTTTAAAACCCAACAATCCTAGGTTAGTTTAAAACTGTACAATCCTAGGTTAGTTTCAACCACTACAATCCTAGGTTAGTTTAAAACCCTACAATCCTAGGTTAGTTTAAAACCCAACAATCCTAGGTTAGTTTAAAACTGTACAATCCTAGGTTAGTTTCAACCACTACAATCCTAGGTTAGTTTAAAACCCTACAATCCTAGGTTAGTTTAAAACCCAACAATCCTAGGTTAGTTTAAAACTGTACAATCCTAGGTTAGTTTCAACCACTACAATCCTAGGTTAGTTTAAAACCCTACAATCCTAGGTTAGTTTAAAACCCAACAATCCTAGGTTAGTTTAAAACTGTACAATCCTAGGTTAGTTTCAACCACTACAATCCTAGGTTAGTTTAAAACCCTACAATCCTAGGTTAGTTTAAAACCGTACAATCCTAGGTTAGTTTAAAACCCAACAATCCGAGGTTAGTTTAAAAATGTAAAATAGTGATTCACCCATCGTCGAGTTAGGTTCAGTTATGTTAGGTGAGCACAGTTACGAAATTAGTCGGACGTTAATGCCTATAGTATATTCGTGTTCTGCATAATTAGTAGAGTGGAAATATACTGGTTTTTTATTTTTTATTACAGAAAAGCCGCTACTCTGGATAATTACCACGTCGGTAATTTGGGAACTATCAACTTTAGAACATATGTTCACAAGGACATTTTGTGTTGTTTTGGGGTGTACTATCCACTCCCTGATTACTTCCCACATATTTGGCAACATTTTGTATAATACACTTATTTATAATAACCTTATTAGGCCTACTTGTTTGTAAAAAAATTCATTGATTTTCTTTGCTGACATAAAGAGTAGCGAAGGACGAATGAATATTGTAAATCAGATTTGAACAAGATGTAGCCATTGAAATAAATGCAAAACAATTAATATACAAATAACTTCATATAATAGTGCACATTTAATTTGCTCAGATCTTTGTTCAGGTAGGGTAGGTTTTGAGTTTCCAAATCACAAAATACGTAAGTTGTACTAGAATGTTGTCAATAGTTACAATTAACTGAAAGTGGAGTACTTAGAGTAACTCAAATATTTTAAAATGTTCTGAATTTCTTTATAATGAGACAACCAAGTCCTTAAATACATATAATATATTTATTTGAAAAATATTTACTTTCTTTTTACTGCACATTTATACCAAAAATTATAGGCCCTATGTCAAAAGTTAAAAATTATACACAAAAAAAGTTTGGGTAATGAAATGAACATGTTAACAAAATAATTTTACGTAACTTAAAATATCAATAGTTTTACATTCTCCATGTACAAATGGTCTACTCGTAAGTAATCCTTATTGTAAATTACAAAACGACAACTAGGCTTTATTCATACAAGTATCTGAAAAATACTAGCCACTTGAGTGTCCCCTCACAGGAATGTAACACGCAGAAGAAATAAAAATGTCATTTCAAATAATTACTATTACCCATTTCCATACATGACATGATTTCTTGTGTTTTTTCTGTTCAGTTTAGATCTGCACATGATTAATGTTGTGCAATGATGATGCAACAATATCTCCACATACTTCAGCTCCATTGCCGTTACACATTAATGACATTGCCCTTTCAAGATTGCCATATTCTTTGATCTTTTTTTATTGTTTTTGTAACATTACATAATGTCAACTTCGCTGGCCAATCACTTTTTTTTAGCATCTTCTTCCAGATCATTTTCTTTGCATTGTCTTGGTTACTGAAAAAAACACATTTAAGCTACATAATATAAAGAAGCAGGTTAAACCACACAGGTAATGTTAATAGGTATTCTTCTGCAAACACCTGAGAACTCAAAGGAATTTTTATGCTCAACAATTAAATATTTGAATGGCGCAAAGGATTAAGGTACTGAAATTAACTTACTTTATTTAAAATTATAAAAAACCATATAAATATAAAGTTACTGTGATTTATAATTTTTACCTCTTGTAGTTTGAATGTATATGAGAGATGAATGTTTGTAAATATAAAAATTAATCTGTATATATGTAAGAAAGAAAATAAAAAAAACTGACATATCACCTACTTAAAACACAAAGGCCTATTTATGAAAATAATCAAAGTCTTAAGTTACCACTTAATAACTATGAAACTAAAACAGTGTAGTAAGTAAATGAACTGTTTTTCTGATAACATAGGCCTAATATCGCATCGCCAACAATTGTTATGAAGTTCACCGTAGTATATCGCCAATATAAAATCGCAGAACTTGAAACACTGTAATTACAATAATCCACCATAATTAATATATTATAATTCCCTATATTATAATATTGTAGTATCCCAACCTAACAGTACATATCACCGAATATTTTAAGGTTGTAACACAACCTACATAACGACCACTTACACAAAACATGCTACGACAGACATGGTATAAACGAACATTACCTACAATAGATGAACAAGTGTGGAACAAGGTATCCCCACCACATGGTCGTTGGACACTGTTCGTGCAAATTTCTCCAAATTAACGCTACTCTAACTTTTCGATGACTTGAAAGTGTTAGCGGCATCTTCTGCGTTCTTTCACACGGTCACGCGTCACACGTTAACATATACCGACATTTTTCCCATTTGTGAAAATTAAGGAACCAAAACATGTCAAAAGTCGACTCCAAACTCTATAATAGAAGGAGATGTTACACACAGGTGTTGATTTTTTTTTTTTTATTCGCATTAGCTTCGAGGAGTCACGCCAGTAAAACCAAATGTCTTCAACGAATTTTCCCATAAATAAGCTTATGCTTTCGAAACTTCCCACAAAATACGAAACTCAAATCGTTTACTTAGCGTATTTAGTCACTTGTACTTGTACTGTACAAAACGTAATATAAGCAATATCCATATGTAAATCATTCCGATCTCTGTGGCACATCAGCCAGGTTCATCCCTGCTTATCTACTCCCGGCCCATCTCACGCATGAACTACATATTGTTGTCTGGAGCACAATTATCCTTCGTGCGTTGACGTCACTTTTGGGTGAATTGCTGCTGGAAACGCGTTACAGGCAAGGTTAAAAACTAAATAAACTTAATTGGTGCATTTAATAAGTGTAGGCTTCTATGCAGATGGAAAGGATAGAGTGATTGTTCTAGCTACTCACACGACACACACTATTTTCCAAAATTGTACTGCTTTTCTGACAAAAATACTATTTGAAAAACCTGGATAGAACTTGAGGTGAGATCACAACTTGCATAAGTAAGAACTAACACCACCGCGGCTACTCCTAAAATCCTTGTCGACCTTCGCGTACCATATGTACACAAATTTAGGAATTGTTCTCACCGTATCACTGGCTGCATGTGACAAAACCAAAGGTCATGTATACAGAGTGTACTCCCAAGTCAGTGCATGCCTAGCAATGCCACAGAGCATAATTACTGGAAAACAGCAATCACCCTAATTACTATACCGTAATTACCCACAATAATTACAACCAGCATACAAATGAACGTAGAAAATATTATCAGTGTTCACTGCGTCAATGCTCATGTGAAACAACGACCACGTGGTTTTCCAGTTACGAGATATCATGTAAGTACTAAAATAGTAATTACATGATATCTCGTAACAATACGCTGTTGAAGTCGTCTGCTGTCTTTAACACAGTATACAGCCCTGTTGGTTGCAAAAAACTCGTTGCTATAGAAAAAATGGCTGTAAGTCAACTTGCGTTGTTAAAGTTGTGTTTGAACGAGGAGAAAGTACTAAAAAGAAAGGTGAAATAGCATTCAAGTAGAGCCATGTGTAGACATTTACAGATAATAAATCTGTGATTATCGGCAAAGTTAAGGCAAGCCTAAAGAAAAAGGAGTATGAAAATGAGGTATGTTGCATAACAAGAAGTATGACAAAACCAGGGTACGTAACGAAATTATGCTCTGTGTGTAACTTTCTTTCGTGATTATGTGCGATTCGTGACGTGTTGTGCCTTCTTACGTCTATTTTGAACGAAGTAATGTATTACTTTATACTATTTGTTGTTGGACATAGTTTGGCCTCGATGGGCCGAATCAGTCCTCACACACGCATTCGTGTAATTGATTTTTAAACATTTAAACATACAGTAAAAAGAACTAGTGATTTCGTTTGTGTTTGTTGTGAATGTTTATTTTCGTTTGTTGCAATTGACTTGCAATTTTTAATGTGCATACCTAATTAATTTGCTCAGTTGTGAAAGACTGATATTTCAGGTTAGTTAATCACATCAGGAGAGTCACATCATATTAGAATGACAAAAAAGAAAAGGTCATCTGGTTGTATTACCAAATACTTGGTATTTGTTTCACCTTTAAATGTCATTCTACAATCGAAATAACTATTACCATAACCATAGTCATTACCAAAGTAAAAAATTCTGTGCTATAATTGAAGTAGATAATAACCAGATGTTTTTGTTTGGTTGCTAATTCAATTGCACTTCAAATGTAAATTTTTTACAAATAGTTATTTCAATTTTTATTCGTGTTATTTGGTGATCTCCCCTCTTCAGAATGTAAACATCCTGATTGGCTACACATAGATTCTAGCACAAGATAAAGTTCACCAACTTTCTATACAGCAGTGCTTTGGTAAAGGTTAAGGGTACCATGTGCGACTGTAGCAGGTACTATTGTACAAAACATTTTTTAATGTTGTTATTATTATGGTTATTTCAATTGTAGCACTGTTGTAAAATGGTTACATGTCCAAAACTTCATTTACCAATTGTAATTGTAAGTATCTGCATATACTCTCAGCAAATATTAACATTGTGGTGTATTGTGTTAACTTGGTACATTTGATATTGTCACATTGGCAGCCCTGCAGCCACCAAAAAATTGAAGCTGGCCATGAAGTGTAAATAAAAGTTTTACAGGCCAGATAGGTTGTATTGTAAGGAATACAAAATTGGCGACGAGGATGGGATCAGTGCGTTAGTTCTGTTATTTTCAGCGACGTTTATTTTTGTTTCCGTTCTTTTTTGTAATATCAAGAATGCCCGAGTTTAAGGTCGAGAAGTTCTCGCCGGAAGAAGACTCACGGGACTCATATGTGGAAAGACTTGAGCCACTCTTCATTGCAAATGGCATGGGAGATAAAGCAAAAGATCAAAATAGGCACTATGCAACACTTATCGCGTCAGTAAGAAAAGAAACATAAGAAATAATGCACAATCTGAGTGAACCTAAAAAGCCTCCTGAACACAGTTATCACAAGTTGGTGGAATTGCTGACTCATCATTTTTCACCAAGGCCATCTGCAATTGCGGAGCGGAATAATTTCCACAAAAGGGTTCAGTAAAATCAGGAGACTGTTTCTGATTTTATAGTTGGCTTGCAAAAATTATCTCGTTTTTGCAATTTCGGGACCTGTCTAGACTACTCGGCATCGCGATACCAGTTTGTGGTTGGGTTTAAATATAAAAACACCACACAAAGACTCTAACTAGAATCCGACGACCCTTCTTTCGAAAAAGTGGTAAGTTTAACGGTGTTGTACGAGGCGGCTGCCGGTAATGCATCTATGAATGCAGGAGGGTCAACAACAGAAAGGCTGCCACGGTTATCTTCGCCTCCGGTCAAAGACGAATCTATCAATATCATGACGACACACCCACAGAAAGACAGTGGCATAAAAACCATGAGTCAGTCGGTGTGTTTGTATTGCGGAATCTCAGGCCATTTCATGAGGGATTGCAGGTTTCGCAAGCATAAGTGCAACAACTGCAGGCAGCTGGGACACTTAAAGAGAATGTGCCCAAACATGCAGTCAGGTGGCAAGAGATGCTCTGCAAGTCACAATTATGTAGTGTCCAATCCAGAAAACCAGAGCACAAAAACCTTGGAAAAATAATTTGCTTCATTGTACCAGCTACTGAAGCCTACAGCAAGACCACAGTCATGGGTCATGCCATTGTTGGTAGGCGGCGTGCATTTAGACATGGAAATATATAGCTGGGCTTCCGTATCTGCAATATCGGAAGGGACATGCACAAACCTTTGAGCGAACTACCAGAAGTCACCAACTGCAGTCTGTCTCAAGTCCAACACTAATGGTATTATACATCCCTGTGGTACAATTAAGGTGCAGGTGTAGGTGAAGGGCCAGCAAGAGTCAAAGGAGCTATATATATTTGTAGTGCCAAATTGTGGTCCTCCGCTATTCGGCAGGGACTGGTATGATGCTTTGGCATTACCACGACCGGTCCTTAATCTCATCAGTGCTTCTCCAGGAGGAGATTACAGGTCAGTGAACTACATCATAGCACAGTAATCACCTACTTTGTTTTCTGGGGAATTGGTAGATTCATGGGTAGTAAGGTATCATTGCATGTACAAGATAACACACCACCAGTCTTTCTTCCTGTCCGAAAACTCGCTTTTGCACTTTAAAAAACCCAGGTAAATGCAAACCTAAACATGCTTTTAAAGTTGGGCATCCTTCGCCCTGTTTCTTTCAGTAAGTGAGCCACTCCCATTGTGCCAGTGGCTAAACGGGATAGTACAGTTCGTATTTGCGCAGACTTCAAAATTACAGTCAACCCAAAGCTGGTGGTAGAACACGATCCATTTCCTACGGCAGATGAGTTATTCTCCAAACTACAAGGTATGATAGAATTTTCAATGATTGACTTGTCTCGGGCATTCCAACAGTTGCATGTTGACGAAATGATGCAGGAGCTATGCACCATCAATACCCATAGGGGACTTTTTTAGGTACACAAGACTTCCCTTTGGCATCATATCTTGCTCAGACATTTTTCAGAGACTATGGAGTTGGACCTTCAGGGGACTAGATGGAGTGGTATGTTTTCAGGATGACATATTTGTAATCGGGGCTTTCAAGGAGCAAAATTGGATGTACTTGCACAATTTACTACAGCAACTACAAGACAATGGTTTTATGCTGGTCTAAAAGAAATGTCTATTCTTTAGTTCATCAGCGACATTCCTGGGGGACACGGTATACAAGGATGGTTTACACATGTGTGACGACCAGGTTGAAGCAGTAGTAAGTGCTCCATGCCCCAGGATGTGGGGCAGTTGCGATCATTGCTGGGTCTTGTCAACTACTATGCCAAATGTTTGCCAGATCATGCAACAACCTTGGCACCATTACATGAACTATTAAATAAGGATTGCAAGTGGCATTGGTCACAAAAATGTAACTAGAGTTTCGAAAGAATCGAGCAGTTGGTCCCATATTCACAGGTAATCCACCTATTATAGTCCAGATTTGCCGGTCAGGCTGGCATGTATGCATCTCCACATAGTGTAGGGGCTGTTCTTGTTGAGACAAACTGTCACTCAGTTGTATAGTCTTAAGTACATTTGTCTATGCTTATACCTCTTTGTTTTGTTGTTGTTCCCTTGCCTGTGTTTTGTAATGATAACGAGTTCTAGTGTGCTTTTTGTCTTTTGTGATTACAGTTTCTTTCTAATGTGCTTAACGTGTTGTTATTTCTACGAACCTTCAATAGGTTATGGGCCTAGAATACGTGGACTGTGCGTGTTGTAGAAATTAGCCTGATTGTGTTATATTTCACCATGAGTGCAACATACGACTTCAAGGCACAGGTGGAGAAACTGGAAGGACAAAACAACTGGACCAGGTGGAAGAGGCAGATTAATTTATTACTGAGACACCATAAGGTGTTGGATGTTGTGTCAGGTGAGTTGAAGCTTGATGGTGATAGAAATAAGGATAGCTTTGAGACCAAAGACTCACTGGCTCAACTGATTCTGATCAGTAGTTTAAATACCACAAATGAAGAAATAACCTCTTCGTGTTCCACTTCAAAGGAGATTTGGGACAAACTAGTTTCAACTTACGAACAGAGCTCTAGTCAGAGGGTAGAAGGACTATTGGAATGTTTCTTTTCAAATGAAGGAGTATGCGAAAGTATTGTGACCCATGTTGCACGTCTTCAGCAAGATTTTAATGAATTAAAGGTTGAGTTGAAAAATCTTGCGAAATCTGAACTTCCAGAGTTGATTTTGATGGGTAGAATCATGTCTACCTTGCCCCCTCCTTACTTTGAATTTAAAAGTGTATGGGAGAGTGTTCCCATTGAGAGCAGAACCTTGAATAGTCTGACTGAGCGTCTTAGACTAATTGAAATGAGGTTACCAAATAAAACTGATTGTAGTGATGAAACTGCTCTTCTTGCCAAAAGCCATGTTAAAAATAAGAGTAAGCAAGCAGCTGTCTCTAAAGTTAGTGAACCTAAAAGAAAGAGTTTCAAGTGCTTTAAATGTAATGGTGACAACCATATTGCTATAAATTGTCCTACCCAAAAGCGATCTCAGGAAAATGAAGATTCTGGCTTATCTAAAAGACAAGCATTTATCTGTAGCAATAAGAAACAATTTTCAAATAAAAATGTTTGGGTTGTGGATACAGGCGCCACTGAACACATGACCAGTTCTAAGGAGAATTTTGAGACATTTGAAAGTTTTCATGTTCCTAAATATATTCAAGTTGGAAACCAAGATATCATCATGGCTTATGGACAAGGTGATATTCTTGTTGATATGAAGATTAATGGCAGATGGGAGCTAAATCATTTAAAGGACGTTTGGTATGTCCCTGATGTCAGTCATCACCTATTTTCTGTCAGTCGTGCCTTAGATAAAGGATTCCAATTTCATGCTGATAAAAGTGGCTGTAAGTTTAATAAAGAACGGAAAACCTTCTTGATTGGCCGAAGAACATCTGAAGGGCTTTATGCTTTAGACATGAAAATCCATGTACTTAAGAGGGCTGCAGCTGTCCTTTTGGCATCGTCTGGGGAAACACTTCAACTTTGGCATGAGAGACTTTGCCATCAGAATAAGAGACATGTGAGAAGTGTTTTGAAACAGATGGGAATACATGTGAAAGTGAATGAGGAATTGTGTGAGGGATGTATCTATGGCAAACAGCATCGTGAACCCTTTCACAAGCGGACAGATCGACCTTTTGAGTGCGGGAAATGGCTACATAGTGACATATGCGGACCCTTTCAAGAAGAATCATTAGCTGGCTCTCGATACCTTCTTTGTTTTAAAGATGATTATTCTAAATTTAGGAGAGTTTTCTTCTTAAAACGTAAATCAGAAGTAAGTGGATGCTTTTCCACATTTATTAATGAAGCCAAAGCAGCTGGACACACGATAAAGGAATTATTCTGTGATGGTGGAGGCGAATATATTAATGCCGAAATGAAGAAGCTATTTCAAGACAATGGGATTGGTGTTCGTCAAACTATTCCGTACACACCTCAGCAGAATGGCGCCTCGGAGCGTGAAAATCGTACCCTTGTTGAGGCTGCTAGATCCATGATTCACGCCAAGAATTTGCCCTTAAAGCTGTGGGCTGAAGCAGTTAATACAGCGGTTTTTGTGTTGAACAGAACAGGACCCACTGGTCAGGGCACACAGTCGCCTATAGAACTGTGGACAGAAAGTAAACCTCCTAGGATGGATTACTTTAAAATTTTTGGAAGCAAATGCTATGCGCATATAGTCAAAAGCAAGCGACAAAAGTTAGACAAGAAAAGCACACCGTGTCTTTTTGTGGGATATACAGGTGATCATAATGGTTATCGCTTGTGGAATTTTACTGATGGCTCCATAATTAAAATTGGTGAAATGTGATGTGCTAGATGATGTTTCATGGAGTCAAGGTGATGAACCATCATCTGACGTTGGAACAGCAAGACCTGTTATTTCACTGTCTCCACTTGAAGATAAT
>NQII01000094.1:1312462-1337155 GCA_002778355.1 Clitarchus hookeri
CTCCCGGCAGGCTAGAGGCGTACGGAGGTGAAGGGGGGTGGCAGGGAGGCCTACACAGCAGGACGCGCAGAAAGACACTTGTAACTGCGGTCCACCACCTGCCTCGTGCCATGTGTCACCTGGTTGTGCTCGGTGAAGGGGGGGGGGAGGGGGGTTGGTGGCCAGCGTCGCTCTAAAATTCCTAAACCGTCACACGACAATGTTTTGATAGCCGATAATGAAATTAATGTTTCTGACGCTCTTAAGTCTAAAGAAAAGCATTTATGGAGACAAGCCATGGAAAGAGAGCTGGGTTCATTGGCCGAAAATAACACGTGGAGTTTGGTAGAGTTACCAAAGGATAAAAAGGTTGTGTCTAATCATTGGGTGCTGAAGATCAAANTGGAGTTTGGTAGAGTTACCAATGGATAAAAAGGTTGTGTCTAATCGTTGGGTGCTGAAGATCAAAAGAAAACCCAATGGTGAAGTTGACCGATACAAGGCTCGCCTCGTGGCTCGAGGATATACCCAGGAAGCTGGGGTTGACTTCAGCCAAACTTTTAGCCCTGTGGCACGTTATGACACCGTGAGAGCACTGCTAAGTGTTGCCGCTGCTGAAAGGTGTGAACTTTGACAGTTTGACGTCGAAACAGCATTCCTTTATGGAACATTACAGGAAGAAGTTTATATGCATCAGCCTATTGGTTTTGAAGATGGAAGCGGTCGAGTTTGCAAACTGAATAGAAGTCTATATGAACTTAAACAGTCACCTCGCTGCTGGAATAAACGTTTTGAGAATTTTATGTCTGCTCAGCAATTGCATCAAAGCCAAGCTGATCCATGTCTTTTTTTTTTATCAAGAAATGCAAAAATGGTCGAAAACTTATGGTGGCCATATATGTGGATGATGGACTCTTGGTGGGTGACGAACCTGACATTAATGAATTTTTATCTGCGTTAAAAGAAGAATTTAAAATTACTACCGGCAGACTTGAAAGCTTTTTGGGATTGCAGATTGAAAAGAGAAAGGATGGGAGTTTATTTGTTCATCAGGAATCGTACACCAAAAATATTCTTTCGATTTTCAATATGACTGAGTCTCATCCGGTTTCTACGCCCTGTGAGAGAAGATCCCTTGTTGAGCCTGATGCTCCCCTGGAAGGGAGAGCTCCCTATCGTGAAGCTATTGGGAGCTTACTGTATCTGGCCATGACAACTCGCCCGGACCTGACATATGCTGTAAGCATTTTGTCTGAGGTTCTTGACTGTCCGAAGGAGTCTGATTGGATTGGAGTGAAGCGAGTACTCAGATATCTTGCGGGCACCAAGAACCATGGTTTGCTTTACAATAGTAATGTGGTGGAAGGATTGAAGTGTTACACTGACTCGGATTTTGCTGGTGATTGTGAGTCCCGTCGATCAAGATCTGGAGTAGTGATTACTTTTGCTATAACTGCTATATCCTGGCTGAGTCGAAAACAAGGAACTACAGCTCTTAGTACAACAGAGGTCGAGTATATTGCTGTGAGTGAGTCAGTTAAGGAGATTGTTTGGATTGTTCGCCTGTTTAGGGAGATTTCAGACATCGGACGGCCACCAACCTTATTTATGGATAACCAAAGCGCTATACATTTGATTAGGAACCCTGAATTCCATAGACGGACGAAACATATTGACGTGCGGTTCCACTTTGTCAGAGAAAAACTTGCGAATGGGGAGTTCATTCTTGAGCATGTCCCTTCTGGAGAGCAACTGGCAGACGTCTTCACAAAGAGTCTACCTCGACCATCTTTTGTGAGGGTCCGTGGGTCACTTGGAGTGTTGTGTTTGGGGGGAAGTGTTGAGATAAACTGTCACTCAGTTGTATAGTCTTAAGCACATTTGTCTATACTTATACCTCTTTGTTTTGTTGTTGTTCCCTTGCCTGTGTTTTGTTATGATAACGAGTTCTAGTGTGCTTTTTGTCTTTTGTGATTACAGTTTCTTTCTAATGTGCTTAACGTGTTGTTATTTCTACGAACCTTCAATAGTTCTGAGTCACATGTTTCCAAACTGTGTCGAAAAGTAAATTGCATTTGCATCACTTACCTTGTCCTCCACAGAAAGTAACTATTCACAGATTGTCATATAGGCATTGGCCATCATTTTCATTGTAAAAATGTTATTACAATACATATACAGTCGTAAATTCACTTTTTGACAGATTATCAACTACTAACTTATATTCTCGGTAATCATTGTGGCATCCTGCAGCAGCTTGCATTTAACAGGCTACAATGATGTGCAGTGCTCCTTCAGGGTTTTGATCATATGATGGAATATGTCAAGGCTGCTGAGAACAGTAATGCTGGCAGACTATCCAGGCTGCATCTTCCAGGTTCGGAAAATCCAATGGCTCAGTTTTCTTATTTGCATGTTGGGGTATCTGAGTTTCTGCCAATAAACCCAAAGCCAATAGATTGCATCTGAATGAGATGCAGTTTTATGCAAAGTAATTCTGTGCATGAGAAATGGTTCAATGTATGGTCTTCCCGAACAACTCGTTTCTGACAATGTAGTTCAGTTTTCATTTCAAGAATTTGACCAATTCTGAAAAAAACAATGCTATCAAGCACACCTTCTCGCCACTCTGCCACCTGGCCACTAATGGCCTTGCAGTAAATATGATGAAGACTCTGAAATGCAAGCTAAAGGCTTTAGTTCAGTCCACTAATCTCCTGAGTGTTGTGCTTCCCCATTTCCTCATGATTTACTTTATAACCCGACATACGGTCACAGGGGAGTCGCCCAGTTGCCTTACGTTTGGCAGGGTTATCCGCAATAGACTTTCATTGCCTTCACCATCAGTGTCTTCGACTGTTGCCGCCTAACAAGTGGGTCCTGTGATTTTCCACTCTAATCGCCGAGCTAAGTCCTTTGATGTGAACAATCAAGTGGGATTCACAATGTTTACATACAGGGGAAAGGAATGGGATAAAAGAGTGGCCGTTCTGAAGTTGGGCCTCCTCACTACAGGGTGCAGGAAACTGATGGCAGTACCTACCACCATCACCTGGATCAGCTTCGTTCTGGCCCTTTGGAACGTGCTCCAGATTCAGTAGAAGCTAGCAGTGCCTAGGTCAACAAGTAAAAAGTGAGTCAGAATTTAGGAGACCCTGGGATGGGAGACAGTACATCAGGAGTGGAAGAGGATGCATAGGCCGATGCTGCTGAGAAGCTCATCGACAAGACTCAGGTCAAGGATAGACCAAGCGAGGAGCTGGAAGAAGGTTTCAAAGGTTTGGCATGTGAGGAGGCAAGTCCCGATGAGAGTATATGAGGTTTTGTGTGTGACTCAGCGACAGGGGATAAAAACGAGCTAAGAAATCTCAAATGTAAAAGGGCCACCAAGAAATTATTTGATTTATAACTGTTAATTGTTCTTACATATCCTGTCTTTGTGATAGTCTTAATAAGTGGGGAGGAGTGTGGTATATTGTGTTAATTAGGTACATTTGACATTGTCAGGTTGGTGGGCCTGCGGCTGCCAGTTGTAAAAATGGAAGCTTGCTATGATGTGAAAATAAACATGTTACAGGCCAGATTTGTTTGTATTGCAAGGAATACAACAAACGTAATACTAGCCAGAATTTTTAAGTCATTGAGTTGTGAATATCTTAAAAGCACTACTCATTACTTGCGATCTAGATCCATGCTTACATTTATATTAAGAACATTTGTTTCAGAAACTAAATGTGTCAGGACAAGTTTAAAATTTAAAGAAAACAATAGTGCACTATTAAAAACTGACCTTAACATTACATTTGAAAAGTAATAGGCATTGCTTTGATTATATTAACGTGCAGCGGAAATATATGAATCAGCTGAAAATAAAATAAAATCAGGTTGTTTAAATGCTCACTTTATCGTGAACAGTCTATGTCTATATTTTTGTATTGTGAATTCATACTGGCACATTTACTGCTTGTCTCTGAATACAGGAGGAAAAGCACCCTTTGCAGAGGGAACAATTCCAACATCCCCGCGCTATCATGAACACAGCAGACTCAATACCACCAACAGAGGAGCCCACAGTCAGATGGAAGAGGCAACCACAACCCACACAGTGACACACCTGCACATCACCGACGTATCATTAGGATCGGAACTGCCCTAGGCACAATGCTCACCTGAAGGGAAATTGTGAGTGAGGGGAGAGTCGGCCTCGACCTACCTACCCGAAGACAAAACGAGTGTAGTGAACTGACAGTGCAACCAACTTCTATGGTCACTTGCGACGATGTGGACACACTGCCTACTCTATATACCACTAGGAGTGAACGGCAATCTAGTCGCCATCCTGGTCCATACAGTGGCCAGACATATGCTTGTGTGTCTGGTACAAGTGTCAAGTAGTAATATCCACCAAGACACCCGGCATCTTACAGCTCGCCGGCAACGATGGCGCCAGCACCACCAGGGGTACTATGTGCCTCCGGAAACAACTTCGTGTCCAACAGTACCACACAACAGCCATGATAGTCGATCGCTTATGCAAGGCTGTGGTCCTGGGGTAACCCTGGCTGGTGGAGCAGGAGGCCATCATCGAGGTAGCGACCCACCCGGTACACCTTGGAGCTAGAGAGTGATGTATGATCAATGCAATGGAGGAGCAGGTATGTGCAACAACGAAACTTGTGTTGTTAGATGAATTGCAAAATGGGGCGCCAACAGAGATTAGAGACAGTGTTCAGAGGGTGTTGTCGGAATGACAGGATGTATTCTTGTTTTAAGACTTACTTCATACCACCACAGTGGCCGAACATAACATCTCCACAGCAAAACTGCGAACCCTATATGAAAGGTCATGAAGGTACGGGTTCGAGCAGCAACAGGTAATCGGGAACAATCTATGAGATGCTAAAATAAGGTGTGATAGAGCCATCAGCTAGCCGGTAAAACTCTCGGATTGTGTTGGTGCCAAAGAAGGATGGAGGGATAAGGTTTTGTGTAGACTTTCACCCTGAGAGCACCCTACCTCCAAAGATTAGTGTGGAGAAAGCTTTAGCGAGCATGCAAAACACAAGTGTATTCTAAATCCTATACCTCAAATTCGGGAACCGGCAAATGTCGATCAGCCAGAAAGACAGGGAAAAAACTGCCTTTACCACCCTTGCCGGGTGGCGATTTCAGTTCAAGGCTATGCCATTCGGCCTGGAGAGCGCCCTTTCTCCATTCCAGTTTAAGATGGCCTGTGTGTTGGAGGTCTTGATAAGGGAATTTGTGACTGCAGACTTAGACGACATTATCATCTGGTATATGGAGTTGGGAGGAACACGTGCATCGTATGAGCTTTGTATTAAAGTGCTTAGCCAACCTCCACCTGGTCATTTCAACTACCAAATGTCACATTGGCAAGAAATAAATGAACATCCTCAGAGAATATGATTTTGAACTTGCTAATAAGTTTTGCAATTGACCAGATTAAAAATAATTTCTTATAGAATTGCAAGAACTGCATTCTAAAGAATGGAAGAAGTTAATGTATGTTGTTATGCCTACATACGAATATTTGGAAGTAAAAAGAAAGATAGATGTATTTAAGATAATCTACTATATTGTTTACAGCGGGAACAAAAGAACATGTTTTCATTTGCATGTGAGCATTTCTCAAACAAATCATGAAGTTTGCAGATACAAAATGCTCATCACATCTCTCAATCACCTTGGACTTTGCATAAGCCTTGACAGTTTACAGCGACAGGATAATTTACTGGCATCTATAATGATTTCTCTTGACGATGGTCATGAGGTGCCATTGTCCTTAATTATTGCCACTAACAAGCTGCTGCGAGCAACTATTAACAATTGTTAACGAGAAGAAGATACCTGTTATGGTATTGGAGGGACACATAATATTGTTTTGGTTTTGTTTCAATACCTAGATATCTCTCTTTATAATATCAATTTGAGTATACTTTATGACTTTGATCTAGAGAAATAAAAGGAAAAAAAATATTCAGTCATATATTGAAATGTCTGAAGCTAGCACACTGTGAAAACCCAAGGATGTATGACAATGTTCATTATATTTTGTCCCTGTTGAAATGATAACTGTAGATGGCGCAAGTGGTAGGTACATAATTGAAAATCGATCGTTTCTGGGTCTTCAATCGTTTTCTGCAATCATAAAATATTCCTTATTTTGAACTTCCAGAAAGAAAGGGTCTACCTTCTTCTTGTGCTTTCAGTTATGTTATCTGTGAAAGAGTTATTTCTGGAGTTAAATTCATGTGCGGCCAGTTTGCCATTTCCAGCTAAAGATTTTTCAGCTCTGTATACCATAATACTCGATTACCAAGATGCATTGTCACATATGTGTCAAGAATCTGGGTCATTGTGGTTCAATGAGGTAATGTATACAATAGTAAATAAATTAAACTATGGTTCCCTGCACAATTTTCAAATATCTTCCTTCGGCTTGAAGGTTTCCATACTAACAAGAGAATAATAAGTGGCTTTCGAAATCTCTTGTGTGAAAGTGGCATGAAAGAAGTACCTAGTTACAGAAATTGAAATTTTTGGTCCAAAAGTACCCCAAAAGGGTATTAACTGGGTCTCATTATTCACGAATCATGCATGGAATGTCCCTCACACCAGAAACCATTGAGTGCTTGCAGTGGCAGCTGTTCTTATAACAAGAACGATCTGAAGAAGTATTCAGATTTGTTTAAAGAATTTAGGTCCACGCAGAAGGCATGAAAATACTGCCGCAGTTAAAATTGCAGTGTCTCTAATATCAGCACTGATAAAATTAATAAGAGCTTCCTTCTACGAGATATGATTCGTGCTAACGGGGAAGGCAACGAAAGTTTATGTTTCTTCACTACGCAGAGTACTTCCTCTATTTTTCATGTTTGGTAAAGTAAATTATGCCAGGCGGAGAAGTACTCACTTGAAAGACTGCCTGATGCTAAGTGAAACACATTCGAATATATGCAAAGTACTATTGAGTGGAAATTCTGTGGTTCAGCAAACTGAGACACACTTGAGCAGTGTCGCAGTGGACCAGGCACTTGAACAAATGTGCAGCAAGACAGCCGAAGCTCCTGGTGCTCTTAGTAGAGTCACTCGACAAAAAGAAACTGTTCCTCAAAGAGATAGGGGCCGCGGTGATGTTCTGGTCAAACTACTCGCTTCTCACCAAAACGAACCGGGTTCGATTCCAACTGGGGTCGTTCCCGGATTTCAGCATATGGGAATAATGCCAGATGATGCCGCTGGTTTATTCGGGATTTATCGGGTATCTCCCTTTCATTACAGCACTGCTCCACACTCACCTCAATCGGCTCTCAAGACCTCGCTATTCAGAGCCGTTTAATCCTCTCGACACAAAGAGATGTTATTCAGCATGTAAAGACAGATATAAAGCAGTTATACCTCACACTGTGTTGCCTCCATTGCAATGATTAGTGTGCAACGCATGATGAGTTTTCACGAAGCCGAATAGTTGTTGATGAAGATAAAGTTAAGATAACTTTGTGTTATATAAGTGAGACGATGAGGGTGAAGTAAGGCGACTATGGAGCAGTACTGTAATGCAAGGGAGATCTCCATTTCACACCTTTAGGAGCTGGATTTCGGAAATTATCCCCTTAGTGGCTGCCTACATTATATAATGAATGTTTCTTCCAAATTTCATGATTATAGGACCAATAGTTGAGGATAAGAGTTTTTTCTTCGTAGAAACTTTGAACCCTCATTTCACCCCTTTAGGAGTTGAATTCTGAAAAATTCTGATTAGTATCTGCCTACATTACATAATGAATAGTTCGTCGTAATCTCATGTTTCTAGGACCAATGGTTGAGACTGGGCGTTGATATGTCGGACATTCATTCGTTCAGATACAGCATGTTTGTTTACTGAAGACATTCTTAACTCCAGTGTGAGTGCAGCTAGGCTTTTGTCAAACATCTTGACTTGGAGATAATGCAAAGAGGTAACATGACGAGCACCATGTATTACTACCATTACAGCATATATTATAAGGGACACACTTACCGGGATGTTTCGTGTAAAGATGGCAGCACTGTAGAATAAGCAGGTCACTGGTAGAACAGTTACTTACGTAATATAGTCAGTAAGTTCGTAGATGCCATGGGTGTGTGGCTGCCTACACTCGGGGTGTCAGTCAGCAAACTTATTGAACATCATCGCAGAATGTAACTCCCTAATCGGAACACCAGTCAGTCCATAGAGTTAGGTATATCAAGAGTGAACACTGCAATGTTAACCAACGAATCGCTAAATGGGGGCGTCGAAGGCAGGCGACATGGTAATAACAAATTTGAAATTTACAGTTTGGCTACACCGCGAAGCAGCTGCTTTATTTCTGGCGCCATTCACTAGGAAGCATATAAGTCGATGGTTTCGTTCCCCTCTTTGCCTTCTAGATGCGTTGGTGTGCTGTTGCTACACAGAGCACTAGTAAACATGTTAAAGTGAACTCAAAAATCCTGGAGGCGAGGGGATTCGATCCGGCCATCTACGTGTTCAGAAGCATGCACCTTACTGTCTGAGCTACGAAGCTTTGAATATTACTGTGAACTGTAAACTAGTTTATTATTTCGTGCACAATTGGCTATTATATTGAAATATTTACATGTCACCTTCAGCATAGACATGAACATAAACAAAAAATTTTATTGCAGAACAGTGATAGGTATGTACGGGATTTGATAATTGTTAGAGCCAAATCCTTGAAAAGTTATTAAATTAAAAAATTTGACATAAAATAAGAGGTAGTCGTTTATCCTCATTGCCTCTAACTTAAATTGTGTGTTATAAAAACTTGAAATTAATGTTAACATATATTAGTTAATATATTAATTATATGCCCCAAGTACTAAAAACAATCATTTTTTCTTCGACAAAAAACTTTTGTTTATAATGTTGTCGGAGAATGATGCCTTTAAAATTAGTGGTCCAATCAGCCCTATTCGGTGTCAACCCCCGGAATGAGTCGAAGGTAGTTTTTATATTGCTATCAGTCCGAAAGTTATGCGTAATCAATGCACGGACGTCGCGATCGGGTCCACTGCAAAGTTTATTGAACTATGGCGTACGGATATACTCTGTTTCATGTAAACTCACTAAATTTTGACAGTTATGGTGGTATGTCTTATTTGGTGACGTGCTCGCAGGTCATAATGCCAGTCCACATCTACTATTCTACTGGTTAACCAAGAGTCTCAGGTTCACATTTGTGCAAGAAATGTTGACTGTCACTGTGACCTGCAAGCACATCATCAAATAGTACATGTCCACAGAACTCTCAAAATTTACTGAGAATTCATGGAACAGGGTATACCAAGCGGTCAGCAAACTATATTCTGACATGTGACAAATCAACCACAAACCATACAATCGAAATGTTATTTTCATTCAATCACGTCCAGTTTTTGATGTTTACATTTTAAGATTCATGCATTTGCAAGCAAACATGTGTAAAAACATTGAATATTTTTTGAAGTTATAGACTTATTTTGGCGCGTTAATGGTAAAAGTTAAGTGTGCAACGGGAGTTGTGCGCGCACATTGTAACGAAATTCGACAGTGAACGTGGTAGGGGTACGACCCAACTACGAAGACATTGCCAACATAACCGTGGTTACGCCAAAGAAGTGTAACTTCTAACGCGCGTACATAAGTACACGCACCCAGTTTATTTGTTGTACAATCTTGGGGCAGAGGTTGGGACAAGGGTTCGAACAAGCGAATGTTTGCCAATGGACGCAGCTTTCCCTACAGCACAGAATATTGGGAGAGCGCCGACACGTGAGAGGACCACGCGTACAACCAGTGAGAGCGCAACTGCAGACGAGTCTCACACGCTGTCGCAAGGAACTTACAGTAAAATGAGTGTTCGCCACCTGCAGCCATTCCCTGTCTCTATTCGTAACTTTTTGCCTAAATTCTTCGAAAAACAGAGAGAGATAGGGACAGTACGAAATACTCATAACTTTTACGTACTGATAAATAATCCATCATAAAAATAACATTAAAGTTAACAGTGACGGCATATCTGAATCTTATTCACTGTTTAATTAGGCTTTTTACAATATATAAGTGCTGTTGTTATAAGAGTGGACAAAAACCACTAAACATGATGAGCACAAAAGACTAAAATTAGTTTATTTACGAGCTTATTTTTTAAATTTTATTTTTAAATACTTTATTAATGAGTAGATTTTTAAAAAGATAATTCGGTATGAATAACCCAGTTTAGTAAAATTATACAACATATGTTATAAAAAATTTGATTGAAAAATAATACAGAAATGTGTAGTTTTTTCCCCCCGCTTCGTCTAAGTTTTTAGACACTATAGACAATGGACAAGGTCCAGTTAGATTTTGAATGCAGTTCAAACTATTATTCTTTCGCGCTTTAAAGTTAATTGCGAAATAAATGTGGGAAGCGTATTTACATACTTGAAACAATTAGACGACAGACATGTTATGCTATGCTCGCAGATATTCACTGAGACACACATGGTTCAGACATCCAGTGCTCAAGATGAACTGTTGACTTTCATTCGTTCTGACCCTCCCACCATCCCTCAGGCGGGAGCCACATGCTTGTGCAAACATTTCACACAAATTAAAACTAAATATCACTTTTTTTGAGAAAGTTTATTTTCATCATTTAACAATGTACATGAGTTAAAAAAAACAAACAATAATACAAAATGGTAACAATTAGATCTTATGCTAAAAATAAAAAACAGTCGAGGAATATTGCACTTAAGTAAATTTTCCCCATAAAAATTATTTGTAATTTAATTGCTTCGTTGGTCAAATATTTAATATTCTTTACTATGAGACAAGCAACAAGGGTTTTGCCTGGTGGTGTGCCGGAACTAATAATTAGGAAAATATCCGGCGAGGCTTTGCTTAATAACTCGCTGCTCTAGCAGAGCGGCCCATCCACCTGGAACTTCAACTGCATTGCAGTGTTGTAACTACACCACAAACTACTTAACGATCTTCCAAAGTACTGATTTGCAAAATAACTCACACTTGAGATGAGTGCGGTTGGACACTTTAGAGACATCACACCATTCCTGAGTCGTCCGGCATAACTAAACAGATGCCTTTTAAGATTGCGGTATTAAAAAAAATTAAAAAATGAGTTATATAGGAAAATAGTATAATGCTTGCTATTAAAATTTGCTTCACTCTTTCCGCCAATAAAAGTATAGGGTCACAGCTTCAATTCCATAGATGCATAACGGACGTCAGTTCAGCTCCGTGTGCAAAGAGCCGAAGCGGTATTTGCGCAGAGAAAAATAAATACAATATAAATAAATTAGTTTATAGGGAAACAATTTATGTTTGGGCCAAACAAATGGTAACTTTGTGTTTGGCGTAACAAATATACTTTTTATGGAACAAAATAAAAAATTTCACTATATATTTTTTGCACTAACCAAACAACACTGTTGCGTATTTATAGTGAAATCTCACATTGCTGCTAAATTAGCTTAAATACATTTGACCGAAGATTAACGCAGTGTTATCACGGTGTTACTGTAACAATATTCACAATTTTCGTTGTCCTAGTGTTATATTGAGTCACAATACGGCATGTAGTAAACATAGAATACATTGACGAATCAACTGAGATTCGGACCCGAATCCCTGGGTTAGAAGGCTTAAATGATACTAATTTTCATGATGCTGGTGTCATTCTGTGCCATAATATGAAGTTTAGTAAAACGTAAAACAAATTGACAACTCTACATAGATTTGAACCCGTAGCACTAGCTTTGAAGCCTGATGCGTTATTCACTGAATTACCAGTAACGCATACATTTCAGTGAACACAGTGCCATGTACATTGTTTATACTATTAATCCCCTACACACACATGTTCAGTTTTATGAATGTTAGTTTTGCTTTCAAGAGAAGTGATATTAATGAGTTTGTTTATGGAGTGAAACTCGGCTTCGTGAGAACCTGATGTAATGAGGAACCTGAGTTTATCATAAAAAAGTTGCTGGTTGTTCACTTTTTCACAATTGATCCTGGCTTCGTGAGAAATTTGTTACATCTATTCGTAAGAAAATATTACAGTGCTTTTCCTGAGCTCTCACCTCCGTACATGAGAATTCACTGCCTCATCATCTCTACTCATGAGAAACACCCAAACGTAATAAACAATGACCACATGACAAATCAACCTCACGTGTCTGTGAAATGAAACAGTCGCCTCCCTACCTCCTAACAGAAAGGTGTTGTGCCTCACGGCCAGTGATAAACTAACGTTAATTAATGACATCGAAAGTGGGAGGTCGTTTGCGGACGTGTCTAAGGACTCGGGAGTGCCATTATATACTTGTTATAGAATTGTGAATATGGGAAAAACGAAAGTAGAATCAGAGTGCACCGATGGGCACGGGAAACACAAACGATCACGAGTTGGAGAACACCCCGAACTAGACTGCTGCCTGGTCGAATGGATCAAAAACTGCCGAGCTGACAACATACCGGTGAGCGGAGTTTTAACTAAACAAAAACCTCATTGACTTTGCTGCTCATATAAACATGGCCAACTTCACTGGTAGCAACGGTTGGCTTGAAGGTTTTAAAAACAGAAATGGCCTAGTTTTAAAATGTTCGTGGAGAGAGTAACGATGTTAATGCCGATGTTTGCAATCAATGGATTGGCGATTTACTATCTCTTTGGTCTGGTTACAGTCCTAACGACATGTTCAATGCCGACGAAACGTCTTTGTCTTTACAAATGTCTCCCCACTGCAATATTTGCATTTAAAGGTGATCAATGCCATGGCGGCAAATTTAGTAAGAAACGCAAAACACTGCTTCTTGGGGCCAACATGAGTGTGACCGAAAAAATACCCTTGCTGCTGATCAGGAAATCAAAATTCCACGCTGTTTTAAAGGTCTAAAGCAAGACTTTGCCGGTAAACTACAACAACAACAAAAAAAAATCTTGGATGACAGAATATTTCCACAGAATGGTAGAAGGGTCTCAACCTACAAATGAAGTTGGGGAACAGAAAATTCGTGTAAAACCTCGAAAATTCTGCGCTGCATGAACTCGATCACGTGAAAGTTATTTTTCTTCCTCCCAACAAAACAAGTAAATTACAGCCCACGGACCATGGGATTTTCAAGAACTTCAAGCTCCTGAACGGGAAAGAAGTAGTCCGACTCATTCTTTCCTCCATCGAGCAGACTTCACAGCAGCCCAGCATCACCATACTAGTGCAATGCGGATAGCTAGGAAAGCCTAGTTAGATGTAAAACCAACCACTGTAGCCAACTGTTTCAGGAAGTGTGGGCTAGGCATCTTTATCGGAGAAGCGCCGGAAGATGGAGGAGAAGAGTTAACAAGGAGTGAGAGGAGTTGAGTTCTCATTAAACTTCCATCGCCTTCAGAATCTGTTCAAATACCTACATTTCAAGACTGGGTGTCCCGCTGATGATGAGGCTATTATCAGCGGTCTGATTACGGAGGAGGAAATCGTTGATCTCTGTTTCAGTGTCACCCGTAATAACGACGGTGAAGATGACGACGATGGTGAGGATGATGTCGAAACCCCCACTGCACCCATTGTTACTAAAAAGGACGCCCGAAATGTATTGGCGATGCTGTAACAGTTTTTCGAGTGTACTGAGTTTGATGGAATATGTTTTGATTATCTTAATGGTAAGTAAAACATTATTTATAAAGCTGATTTTGAAAAGCAAACATATATAACTAATTTTTTTCTAGAAGTGTGAAATTAATTTCGAATCTGTTTATATTGTGTACAGTTGTACGTTCTTGACAAGTTCTTTCAATCGAGGGCAATTACAATATGTACAGTAGAACGTACTATGTATACGTACATTTTCAATGTGTATGAATTACGGTAATTTAATTTTTGTTTCCCTAAATCTGGGCAAGTGAGGAACATTGAGGAGATAACCTGTGTTAGTGAAAGAACTTCAGTTTTTGAGAAACCAAGGTTAGTGAGAATAATATGTTATCCCCATTGGGTTCTCACGAAGCCAGGTCCCACTGTACCAACATTACGTTGTACCAACCATACTGAAAAACAATACTGGTCCACATTGTCACATACATTATATACGAACGCTTGAGCTGTATTTTCGAACAGACTTCCAAATGGAGTAGCCGACTAAATGAACGCTGGTACTGTAACTATTTGAATTTGTTGTCGCAGATTGTCTAAGGTAAACAAATATTAGCTCAATTCTAGACAAGATGGTAATTTGAATCCACCACGATAATATGAAACGTACATTAACCGCTGCTAAATGGTTGTGCGTACTATTTATATGCTGATAATGTCGAAACAATCAAAAGGTGTTTGGTGTTTGGCGGTGTGATTGTGTTCGCCAAATACTGTTCAAAGTAAACAAATACTCTCCAAGTATAGCGTGTTTGCAGTTAAATGAACACTTTTGAAGTCAACCTTGGAATCATGTCACTGCATAATTTTTAATGGGAGCAATGACAGATATGCGCCCAGTAAATTTTTTACTAACGGAGCAAAAGAATTTCCATATTTTAACGTTTAATTAAAATTGTTAGGTGAACATTTGTTAATACTGAAATTATTTATTTTGCTTTCTGGTTCTTTAAGTGCATACGAGTGTAAGAAAAAGCAAGCTTGTAAATATTTATTTTCTGATCATTTTACTTTACTTTTTTTATGCATAAATAAAGTGATCAGATCCGTGGCAATGTTAATTTAACATAAGGTGTCAGAATGCACAATATGCATACAAGTATATTATAAGCAGTGTTTTCAAAAGTGCTGAGTTGATCGTGAACAGCCTATGTTGTATATTTGGTACCAGGAACTATAGGTGTACGTCTCAGTGTGGGGTGTGTGCCCGTTGTCGTTAACGTCGCATCGCTCCTGCGGCTGGAACGCGGGTAATCGTGCCAGGCAGGCAAGCCCTCAAGAGGCGAGGGTTTGTAGAATACTGAAGTTGTTAAAACTCGAGACAAACCTGTGTGTTCTCATCACGTTTCAAGGAGAAGGCACCAGTGGGGGTTGAAGCCTGGTCCTGCAGCTGTATTGGTTACAAATGTTCTCAGCACCACGCTGGCTGCCAAATGGTTCGCAGATCACTACAGCAAGACAGTCAGTCGTCTTCATCTTCGGTCTTTGTCCACAACCGCGCAGTTCGCCACATTTGTCATCTTTCAGAGCTACATCAGCAAATCTGTGCATATAGTCATTTGCACTGAATTTTACTGAAAGTCTCCACTTGGCAGTTTTCTTGCGAAAGTAGCTCTCCGTTGCCGCTTCCAAGCTGGCGAAGTTCTGCTTTGTTGAGGGGTTAGTCTTTGCGCTCTGACCAGCAAGTTGGTAGTTTTTTAAACATCCACATTATTTCACTCCCAATGAAAATAATGCCGAATACTATTTAGCTTCTGTTCATATTCCCAACATATAACTTCATTAAAGAATATCAACAACGAATTTGAGTGAAAAATATTAACTAGGGAAAAATACGGCCAATAAGATTGCTATAGTGTTTTCTGATCAACATTCTATGCCCTGTACCTCTCAGCAAGATCCTCTCACAACACATTCCCTCAACTTCTATTGGATGTTTCTCCAACTAATCACAAGACAATTAAGTCTGGCAGAACCATAAACTGAAGGTGATAAAATATTTTAGAGAACAGCTTTCAGTATTTTTTTCCAGTGTAGCCGAGTTAGGGGCTACATTTTAAATTATGTTCCTTCAAGATTTCTTAGATGCGGGCGTACTTTTTGAGGATTTACCTTCTACAGTTTTTTGTAAACGGCAGAAAAATTCTACGTTTATTGCCAACATCTACAAACTAAGGAAATAAGTTAATTTTAATATGTGCAGAAAATGTGGTGCTCTGGAACGAGCAACAAAATACAAGTGAGGTGACACTACCAAAATACACGAATAATGTATAACTACAAAGTTAATAACAAAGTGTACAGAAGTACAAAACAATTGACAGCATTACTGTCACAACGAAAACAACTTGTTTACAGCTATGCAAGAACAGAAACAATACACACATGTGTAAAAAGTATGACAAATGTGAACATTGTAGCACCAGTACGCAGTGAAACATTTTTGTACTAAAAAATTGATGTATTTTTGTAGACCTGCAGACTTTTGTAAGATTGAAAGGAAGCATTTAGTAAGTTTAAAATTTTGTAAAGCCACAAAGTTTGCATATTCACTAAAGAGTATAACTTATGCAAACAATGAGCGACCGTTCGTGTTCATACAAGACTCACTAACAGCTGATGTCATGCAAATAACCATTTCTGTGGCAAACCCCATGCATTCAGAGAATCACGGAAAGTATGCTGATTATACTTGGCCTGCAAAGAATCGTTTTGTTTTGCACTGCATCTGTCTCTTATTGAAAAATGTTGGTACCTGCTGCCAACGAAATCGAAACGCACAGATACAGGTTGCCAATGTTGACTATGGTTAATATAGAGTAATTATCAGACATTTATAATTTCGTAGAGCGTTAAAACCATAGTTCAGCAAAATCATCAGCAAGTTAAAGTTTTCGAACGTTTCTCTTGTTGCAGATGGATTGGTATACATGCCCAACTTGTCGAGCACCATGGCTCCAGGAAAGGTGTATCTACTCAGGTTGGGAAACTAAAGGCTTTTAGTTTGACAACTAAAATGTTTCGCCACTAGGCGAATGCTAGTGTCACACATGTACCGGATTTTCTCTATTTTCTACGTTAAAAAATTGCAATAACCATAAATAAATTATAAAATAACTAAGTACCTAAGTAAAATTTTTCTCACCTACCGGAAAATTTTAATTAAAAGTGACCTATTTCGAACAACGCGCACCTAGTGGCGGAAGTTTTCCCTATGCCAAAATCTCTCATTAGATAATCAGTTTAGTTCCTAACCTGATTAGAGTTAACCTTACTCCAACTAACGTCACAGTGATGGACGGCTCTCGAGGCACGATGACACTATCGAGGTTTGCCTTGGCCTTGCTCAGTACTGGAGGCTGTGAGCCAGGTCCTGGAGGAGGTGACCGTCTGTAGTTGTACAAGTACACAAGTGTCTACTGCGACCGGGGTAGGGTAGCGTGTTGCGCTGCACTGACTAGCTGGCGCGCCCACGGAGGAGGTGGCTGGGGGAGTCACATGGCCTCGCCCCACATGGTCCATACATTGCCGAAGCGGGCGGGGTCTGCAGCGGTCGAGTCTGGTGGCAGGTTGGCCTGTGGCACGAGGAGCTTCCTGTGCTGGATCATGAACTGGCGTAGTGCACGCAACGTCGACGGCTCCTCGGCTGCCAGGTTGTTGGTCTCGCACGGGTCCAGCGCCACGTTGTAGAGGCAGGACTCGCGGGTGTCGGCCGGCCTGCACGGCACTCCGGGGCTGTTGGGGCGGCACTGCAGTTCCGCCGTCGACCGCAGGAACGTGATTTCGGAGGGCGCCGCCGCCGCCCTGCAACATCACCACGACCCCTGCACTCTCTCTACTACCTTCCTCCCCTCCAGTATCCAGCAACACTACTTTCCTCACCTCCAGTGTTCAGCAACACTACCTTCCTCACCACCAATATCCAGCAATACTACCTTTCTGAGCAGCAGGCTGCTAGGTCATCCGCAACCTCCAGCCACATTCTGCCTCAACTTGAAGCTGGGTTTACAATACAACAATTAAGCATTCAATTATGCATTATTTCGTATGCAGAACTGAAAGTGTGTTATCATATGTATTGGTTTACAATGGCATTTAGCAGTTCGTGTACGTTGTTGGGATTTACTTAAGCATTAACATGAATGATTATATTTTATATCTTAATTGAAACTTGTGAGACGGCGACCAATCTGAACAGAGCAGTCACGGTTGTTGACTGTAAACTGTTATTTACAGTAATGTAAGTATAAAAACATATTTAAAATGAGTGTGTGTGCACATGTTTACGATTATAGTTGTTCACAAAAATAAGCTTTTCTTATAGAAAATGTTGGCTTTGAAGTATAATCTGCTTAAATATGGTTGTGTTATACGAGGTTAGGTTAGGAACAAAAGTAAACATGACAAACTTGTTGCTTGTTTCCACTGGCTGAAATTAAGAATTAAAACATTAATTGTAAACTGCAGATACAGAAGATGCGTTTCCATATTTCAGATCAGCACTTACTGCATTACTCTTAAAGCATAATTTTTTTATTGTCAATCTAGCTTTAGAGTGGCTTCCTCTGCACCCAACATTTACATTACAAAGTACTAGACCCACTACCAATGTTGTCACGAAAATACGATTTTTAGTGTATTTGAAAGAAGAATGCATATATTTCATAACACTTAATTATTAAACTTCAATAAACATAACTAAATTAAAAACTGTAAAAGTCTTCTTTTAATTAAAGTATAAGTTTATTTCCGTTTTAAATCCTTCAGAAATCACATTTTCAACCCCCTCCCGCCCCTCTTCATCAAGCAAGACAATCATAATAATTATTTCAGATGAACTGAATAAAAAGTTTTAATAATGTTTACACATTTTTAAACAATTGATTTTGAGCACATCCATTTCAGCAACAAAAGTTATCATTTTTATAACTAAAATAAAAGTACATGATGAGGCAAAAGTCGCCCACCATGTCATGTTAGTTTTTAAATGACTAAACAAAGGTGTGTGCGTAGCAATCAAACATTCTATTTCCTTCTTTGGTTATAGATAGAGCAGCATAAGTGTAAATTGAGACAAAATTAACAAAAGACGATCGAGTTAGCACAGTATTCCTGCCAGGAGCACTAGGTGCCACACACTGGTCAGTGGCAGAGGAATTCAACAGGTATAAGCAAACATACAGCCTTTCGGCCATACTTTTGTTATTTGTACATAGCGCTCTTAGCCTTGTGCCCATACCGTGCTACGGCCGCCCGGTCGGCAGGGAAGAAGGATCACGCCCTCTCAACGCAGGTGTTCCAGCGATTCACCTGGGGTAACCAAGCCCGAAGCCCCAACTTGATGCACAAGTTCCACCAGGAGCACCCCACCACGAGGCCTGAGATCCTCGTACTCAGATTACGAAGCGTATGGTCTGGCCGGAGCACTATCTGGACCCCTAGTGTCTTGCCAGGACGCTACCGGAGCATGTGGCTGCTCGCCGCTCGGTATTTCTATAAGAGGGGCAATCTCTCCACACCTCCTCCAGCGAATGGTTTCTGCACCATGGTAATTCATCCATACATTCCAGTGATGAAGCCATGTTTTACCCAAGTTGTCACGTCAATCGGCACAACTACTGCTATTGCTCTGACAGTAATCCTCATTGGAGCGACGGCAGTCATGTGCAAAACGAACCTAGGGTCATGGTATGGGCTGGAGTATGGGAAGAGCACTTGATAGGTCCGTATTTTTTTAGGATAGTGTAACAGGTGTAACATATCTCCATATGCTGCAGACGTTCGTAATGGATTATCTCGATGATGTTCCACTACGACACAGAAAGGATATGTTTTTTCAGCAGGATGGAGCACCACATATTGCATTGAGTGTGCAGGACTTTCTAAACCATGCATTTCCTAATAAGTGGATAGGACGACGCGGGCCTATCGAATCGCCCACAAGATCACCCGACCTTACGCCGTTAGATTTTTTCCTGTGATGTCATCTAAATTCGGTCGTGTATTAAAAACGTTCACCAACTCTTCCCGAACTGAAAGAGCGAATCAATGAGGAATGCAGGAAAATTTGGTCAGGGATGCTGTGACATGTTCAGACATCCTGCCGTCACAGAATTGAATGTTGTTTGCATGCTGAAGGTCAATAGTTTGATTACATCATCTATATGTAACATTACTTCCATTTAGATTACCTATGTGTTTCCGGACAGATGAAATGCTAGACGCTACCTCTGTATAGTCATTTCAACAGTTGACACTACATCGCTAAGGTGCTCGTTTTTTTGCCTCAACCTGTATATAAAATCTATTATAAAAATATTTTTAACGTTAGTACCAATGCTTTCTTACAGAAATTTTTATGATTACGCTACGATACGAAGGTTTTCTTGCAAAATGTGTTTATGAAGCAACCAGAGTGGAAATACACTAATTTTAATTAAAATTTTACAATGGTACAAAATATATGCATTCTTCTTTTATGTGCAGCACAAATCGTACTTTTTGTGACAATTTTGGGTGTGTGTATACCACTTGGTAACGAGTCCCGTATGTCGGACAGGCGTTTGCAGTGCCCTATTGGAAACAACTCTACTTCTCTGGTTGGCTCACGAGCGTACCGCTCCATGACTGTCACAGCTGACAGGCTTTTTCTGTCACATTCACCAAATCTAAATTCACCTGAGACAAATAGAAACCAATCACATTCACTCAGGGAGTAGGAGCACAATCCCTAGCAGAAATGTTTTATTGGACCAACGTTGGCTGAATATCAAAGGGTAGGTGCATTCCTAAATTCGGTTGGAAAGGTTGACTGGCATGAGTTTGACAAAACTCTCTGTTGGCTAACACTCCCCGACTGACCCAATAACCCGGGTACTTCAAAGTCGCGGACACACGCCGACAGTCTCGCCGCCGATCTCTCACACGCCCCCGGAAGGCCGTGCTGTCACGAGACCAGGAACCGAACTCCCTATAACTAGTTTAGTGAGTTAGCAACAAAAATGCAGCCCGACAGACTTGGGACAAATCATTGAGCCGGCAGCAGGCTGCTGTGTTTGTGTTTGAGCTGGGCTCCGGGCCCGTATTTATAGCTGTTAACCACTGTTGCTATCTTAGTAAATTAACGTGCAGCTGTTATCGGCGAGGGAGTAAAGCTCCCCACCAGTCTCCCGACTGGCGTGTTGTAGTGTCGTGATGTCTGTAGAGCGTGTTGTAGTGTTGTTTGCAAGTGGCTGGTTGAACTCGCGTGTAGTGCGTCGGTGAGTCCCTACAACCCGAGTCGCTGCTCATCGACAACCCAGCTTGTTCATCATCAGCCCTCACGGTGCTGCAAGTCAGGGTCCGGCCTAGCTCTTATCCTCAGGCCACTTCATCGTGTGGCGTTTGTGAAAAGAGTTGCATTTCTGGCACCCTATGTACCAGGACTGTTGCCAGCCCTGGTTAAAACTAGAGTTAACCAGTGTAGTTGGCCTATCTACATCAGCCTCCCGGGGGGCATCATTTGTAGCTTGTCCTTAAAACTAGAAAACCGGCCTTGCAGCCTTGGATGTATTATTTTTTTAATCTTTAAAGAATTTTTATAATTTTTCTTTTGTTTTTGAATATTGTTAAGTTTTTATTTGATCATGATCACTGAGACTTTCATTAAGGTTTCTATTCCTGGAAATTATTACTTCTTTGTTATAGTCAATTTTTAAAACATGATGAATTGTTTCATCACTGGTATACCAGCCTGCATATGACATTGCTCTAAGAAATTTATTCTGTGTTATTTGAACTTTCTGCACGTGTGTTGGGGCGGCGTTACCCCATATTTCACAGCCACACGGTAGTAGGGGCCTAATGATTTGCTTAAAGAGCTGTAGCTTTTTCCTACGTGGGAATCTAAGCACTGGATAAACNACGGTAGTAGGGGCCTAATGATTTGCTTAAAGAGCTGTAGCTTTTTCCTACGTGGGAATCTAAGCACTGGATAAACACTTATTAAATGTCCTGCGGCTATTTTAATGGGTTCTGCCCCATGTTAGTGATCTGTCTTAAGTTAGCCCTAAATATTTAGCAGATTTAACATTTGGAATATNTAATGGGTTCTGCCCCATGTTAGTGATCTGTCTTAAGTTAGCCCTAAATATTTAGCAGATTTAACATTTGGAATATTTGTATTAAAGATTTAAGTTCCTTATCAGGCTGGGTGCGCTTTTTCGTAATAATTAAGTTGGTTGATTTTGCAGCATTTTTTTTTGATTCGCCAGCGAGTGTACCAACCATCTTTCTAATGCGACGAGCTATCTTTGCACGGCTACTAGGGCATATTTTAAGTTAGCTGATTGTTTAATTATAACCGTGTCGTCAGAGTACATTTGTACATAAGCGTCCGCATGTGGGATATATGCTGTGCATATGTTGTAAATGAAAGGGGCGAGGGAAGAGCCCTGAGGTGCACCCGCTCTTATTTCTGTAGTTGTTGATTTATGCCCATGTTGCGCCACGTAAAATTTGCGTTTCCAGAAATAGTGAGCCACCAGATAAATGCACGTACCAGGGAAATTAAAGTTAATAAATTTGTGTACTAAGCCAGGAATCCAGACCTTGTCAAATGCCTTCTTCGCGTCCAACATTGTGACGAGGGAGCTGCAGAATGCCCTGCTCTGAAACCAAATTGAAAATCGGTGATTGCATTGTGTTCATCCACGTGTTTTTGAAGCAGTGTTAATAGGGTTTTTTCAAATATTTTGCTCATACTATTTAGTAAACTAATTGGACGTATGTTTTGCGGGAGTGGAGGATTTTTTCCCGGTTTTGGTATAGTGATTACTCTGGCTGTTTTCCAAAGGTCTGGATATACTTTGTGAGTTAAAATGGCATTAAATGTAACTAGTAAATACTGCAGTGCTTCTAGGGGGAGTTTTTTTTATGTTTCGTAATTTATTGTATTTTTATTGCCTACTTTGCTGTTAGGACTTGATTTCATTATTTTAATTAGTTGGAAAAGTGCCATTTCCTCTGGTAATGCGCNTGTTAGGACTTGATTTCATTATTTTAATTAGTTGGAAAAGTGCCATTTCCTCTGGTAATGCGCGTGTTCCTTGCTGTAAGTAATTATTAACTTATGCTGTAATTTTTCGTGTGGATTGTCTGTCATTTATGTTTTCATTAGGGGAAAATTGTTTTTCTAAAATGTCCGCGATAGCATTTGCTTTATCCTCTGAATTATATTTAATCGCTGTATCGCGGGGGTGGAGATATGTTTATTTCTACCGAGGAGTGTTCATGTGAGTTTTCACATTTCTTTGGGGGTTTTTAGCGACCTAATTAACAGGATTTTAAATTCATTTACTTTCTGTTCTTTAGCTTTACGTCTAACGAGGGCTTTTATTCTATTGTGTTCAGTCGTAGCCTGGGGAGTTCGTGTTCTCTGGGCCTGGTATCACGCCTGTCTTTTTAAAGTAATTAAATAATCAATACCAATATGCATTTGCCTCGTATATAGTTTTTATTTATAAACATCGTGTGCTTAAATTGGGTACCCGCTACAGTGTCTGGAAAGAGTTTTGTGTGTGTATCTATGTCACTAGCTTCATTTATGACTGGCGGTTCTTCAAATGCGTCTATAAGCTCCTCTGGAAAATGCTCCCAGTTTGTTGTCCTAAGTTCTTGGCTGAAAACATTATTAGTGAAAATGGCATCTAATTGCATCAGTGTTAAAACTGGGAGGTGATCTTAATCTAATTCATTAATTGTTTCTATATTAATATTTGTGCCTGAAATATTAGTGAGTGCTATATCTAGAATATCAGGCACGCCTCATGAGTTTGGAAAACATGTTGGTGTGTCTGACGCGAAAATAACGTAACAATTATTAGACACAAGCGTGTTTAAAACTCTGCCATTGGCATTACCCCGTCTGTATGTTAACTGTTTAAATCCCCTGCAATGAAAAATTCTCTTTCGACCTCCATTACTTTCTCGAGGTCCTGTGTAAGTAATTGAATATTTGCTGCTTTGTATGCCGCGGTCATGCAGGCGTGTGTGTTGTTATTGCGAACATTTATGCTAGTGGCCTCTACGTGCATAAGCCCTGTAATATCAACTAGGTGATGATTTACATAAAATTGCTGTTCCACCTCCATGAGTGGGGCGGTCTCTTCTGTAAATGGTACACTGAAGAGCCAAAAAAACTGGTACACCTGCCTTGTAACGTGTAGGGCCCCCGCGAGCACGCAGAAGTACCACAAGACGACGTGGTATGGACTCGACTAATGTCTGAAAGTATGGAGGAGGCAATTCACATCATGAATCCTGCAGGGCAGTCCACAAATCCATAGGAGTGCGAGGCGGTGGAGATCTCTTCTGAACAAACACTTTGCAAGGCATCCCAGATATGGTCAATAATGTTCATGACTGGTGATTTAGGTAGCAAATTGAAGTGTCTAAAGTCAGAAGAGTGTTCCTGGAGCCACCCGGTAGCAACTCTCAACGTGTGGGGTGTCGCATTGTCCTGTTAGAATTGTCCACGTCCGTCGGAATGCACAATGGACATGAATGGGTGCAAGTGATCGGACAGGATGCTTACGTATCTGTCACCTGTCATAGTCGTATCTAGACGTATCAGGGGTCCCATTTCACGCCAACTGCACACACCCATACCATGGCAAAGCCTCCACCAGATTGAACAGTCCCCTGTTGACATGTAGGGTCCATGGATTCTTGAGGATGTCTCCATACCCGTATACGTCCATCCACCCGATACAATTGGAAACGAGACTCGTCAGACCAGGCAATGTGTTTCCAGTCATCAACAGTCCAATGGCGGTGTTAGCGGGCCCAGGCGAGGCGTAAAGCTTTGTGTCGTGCAGTCAACAACGGTACACGAGTGGTCCTTCTGCTCTGAAAGCTCATATCAATGATGGTCCGTTGAATAGTTCGCACGCTGGCACTTGTTGATGCCCCAGCATTGAAATCTGCGCCAATTTGAGAAAGGGTTGCACGTCTGTCACGTTTAATGATTCT
>NQII01000094.1:1337228-1375571 GCA_002778355.1 Clitarchus hookeri
GGTTGCACGTCTGTCACGTTTAATGATTCTCGTCAGTCGTCGTTTGTCACGTTCGTTCACGATATTTTTCCGGCCTTAGCGATGTCAAAGATTTGATGTTTTACCGGATTCCCGATATTCACGGTACACTCGTGAAATGGTCGTACGCGAACATCCAAATGTTATCGCTACCTCGGAGATGCTATGTCCCATCTCTCGTGCGCCGACTATAACACCACGTTCAAACTCACTTAAATCTTGATAACCTGCCATTGTAGCAGCAGTAACCGATCTAGCAACTTTGCCAGACGCTTGTTGTCTTATATAGGCGCTGCCGACTACATCGCGTTACTCTGATTGGTTCCATACCTCTGTTATTTGCATACGCACGCCTATACTACTTTTTTGGCTCTGTAGTGTAAATCAGGCGTTTTATATTTCACTTAACATAAAAGTACCTTACTTTTTGGCTAAATTTATATCCTACTTATATTAAGTGTATACATTTAATATTTAATTTTTACTTAATGATAATTAAAATAGGGAGAAAATAGGTGTGTTGGTAATGTCTAGTAAGGAAGAGTTCTTACGCAAAATATGATTACAGTGTTTGGGCAGGAATGCGGTGCGCTGTTCCTTTGGTGTAATTTTCTAGACTCGGGTAAGCTTTCTTAGCGAGGCGGAGAAATACTCTGGAAGTAGAACTGTAGCAGTGCTTCAGGAAAGTAGTAAGTTAGCGTGAATGCACTATAGCTGACCTGTAGCGAGACGTGTAGAACTGCTGTATAGCCTGTCCCGCCCTGCTATGCACCACTGCAGAGGCGTTGTACGCAGGACTCGCGGTATCTCTGCCGCTCGCGCCGAAGTACTCGTCATACTCTCCGTTACGAACACTCCCTGCCAACAAAACAAGTCAACTCATTTTGAGATTGTAAGTATTACCTCTTGCGCCATGTGAATGGGATACACTTCATTCGAAGGACTGGAAGGTACATAAAGTTTAGTTTACTAGCTTTAGTTTTTATAAATAAGTTCTTTGAGATGTCATTCAATCGGAAGTGGCGGAAATATTACAAAATACAATTCACACAGTTTACAAAGTTAAACCCACGGCGTGGAAAATATATTTCAGTTATTATTTTCCAAAGTAACGCATATTTGCAGAATGAGAATTTTGAGAAACGTTACATTTTCCTGAGCAATAGTATTACTGAATTTGTAGCGCTTGTTATTCAATGCTTATTTGAAAACTTAAAAAATTGATGTGTATTGCAGCGTGGAACGGTATTATTTATGTTCGAAAAGAAGTACATATTTAAAAAATTAATCCTTAGCACAGTTACGAATGTGTGTTGTTTCAATTAGCTACAAGAACATTCTTTGGACACTTTTAAGTTCAATTTAAAATCTACTTAACGCTCTCAAACAAGCTGGAAATAATTGCACAATTACACGAAACAACGTTTAGTCAAACACTGATGCAGCTTCACAAGTTACACTTTACAACTTTGTACATTATAAAACATGTTTCGTCGCAGTGGACACATTATTTCTTCATTTCTACAAACAAAAGTAATTTGGTTTTATGTTTCAAACGGATTTTTACTCTTACACTTTCCTTTGACATAAAACGTTGCACTGCAATAAAAATGTGTTCCAATTAACAGCATAAGAAGTGGCTCGACACAAATGCTTAACTATAAACATTTTTGCTCACAAAATTGGCGAAAATTTTTCATTGTCGTTTGTTGATTTCTGTAGTTTACACGAGCTTGCAAATTTCAGTTTACGTGTTTGGCGTTGGTTTGTATCCGGTGCGTCCTTGACTGTTGGAGCTCCATGAAAGTCAAGTTATTGGCAGGCAGGAGAAATAATAGTGCTGCAAGCAAGGTAGGCCTACAAAGCAGTAAAATGGCAAGATAAATAATACCTAATTTCGAAAAATAAATCAGTCAAGCTGTTACAGTTGACTGGCCCTTTAAACATTCAAGCATCCGATCTTTGTAGTCAAAGTTGCCCATACAGCAGGCGGCATTCCAATACCCCGTGCTAGTGAGATTCAAGTTCACGTGGCGCTATAACAATGCCATACCGTACGCTGACCTTGAACTACGTGTTTATCATTCTATACGTATAACTTGCTGTTAGATACGCGTGAAGGTCCTGGCTCGATTACGCTGTGAACTATACTCAGTGCGAACTGACGATACTGATTGGTTATGAAATATATTTCTGACTCCAAAAGTTGTTCAGTTGTTGGCAAAACTCAAAAGGTCTGTTCAGATGTTACTAGGGGTTGTACAGGATGTTTCTAAATAAGACCGTTAGACCGACAAGCTTCGGCTGCAGGTTAATCACGAAAGAAGGTGACGTCATAAACACTATCTATGGTCTGAAGTGAATGCTAAGGACGGTACATATATTTGAAGTTGGACCTGGAGCACTAGTGTATTGCAACTACCGGAGACGGAACACTGAGTGTCTGTATAATGTGTAGAGGTGATTGTGATAATCCATCTCTTAAACCCCAAGTATGCTACAGCATCGTGGAGGTCACGTGAAAGTAAGCTTAGCAACTGTAATTATTTCCATGAAGTAATTCGAACACCGCGATAGACAGGTGTTGAGGTGTTTACAGATCTTTGTTCCGTTAAACATTACCCAGTCACACAATATTCCATTTAAGAAAATGTTCCCAATATTTGTAATAAATTAGTGTTAGAGGCACAAATTCAAAGACGTGTACCGCTCTTAAGATTCACTGTCGACCACAAGTCTTGTAAAGGTTTTCTCCTTCTTTGTGCGTGATTATCCCGCAGCCAAAGTCTGTCGATCTAATTTAAAAACATCCCGTAGAACAAACAACGTAGCTGTTTTCCGGCTCTTCCTACTAACAGCTTTGTAATAAGTATTTATAAACCACTGGCCATTTTGAAAACTACGGCCCAGGAAGTGATATGTGTGTGGGCAAATATGGTAAATGGAAACGCATAAGGACACAGTCGCTAAGTTATGTAGAGTATTGTAGTGTACCTCACAACTCAACATGCACTGAGCCTCGCGGAGGCGTCCACTGTTGTAGGATGTGAGGTACACATCAAGTAAGTACTCTACTTACTAAAACTGCAGATGGTGGGTTACTTTCGACCATTACGAGTGATTGAAATCAGTAGTAGCAGCCACACTTAACCACGTAACAGTAAAAAATTGCAAATCGTGAGTTACAACTGATCGTAATGTTTGAATGATATCAGTGGTCGTTTGTATGTATTTGGATGAACCACAACTGCTGCAGGATTTCTTTAAATTATTACCTTGCGCGGTTCGTCACTAAATGGGAAGTGGGGCGGAGTGCACCCAACTGACCTCGTCCATTACTGGAGGCCTCAAAACCTGTGCAGTCCAATGATGGCAAAGAGTAAATAACGTGACGAAGACATACCAACGACCATCTTGTAGTCGCCGAACCTGAAGGCAGCCGTCCGCTGTCTCTCGTCGATGTTTATGAGGACTGAATTTCGTTTCGAGGGAAGACTATAGACCAGGGAGTCCCACTGGTTTACACCGTCCATCTCTGTTGAAGGCGGCACGCCACCTGAAATGAAAAAACAACAACACTGAATTATCTGTGTTTCCTGATGAATACTTGTTAGAACAGCCCAAAGCTAACTTTGTAGTTAATGTATATGAATGATTTTCTTACGTGGGAAGCAATACAAGACGGCTGTCTGGACAGGTAAGTTGGGATTAAGTAAGTGCCTACACATCTTGAGGAGCTGCACTATCGGTTTCCTGGAGAGGTAGTGGAGAAAGACTTGGGGAAACCACGCGAGTGCAGCCTATCAACATGGAACCCACGCCCTCACGACGGTGAGTCACACATACTACTGCAATACCAAGCTCACTTCGTTCACCGAAACGAAATATGAAAATATGATGACCAGCGAAATTAATGTCGTTCCGACAACCAAATAGAGGCAAAGCTATCAAATAATTTTATGTTCAAGTTAAAATACAACCACACATAAAACTTAAATAATTAAAAATCACATACTTTAAAACAACCTTTAAGAACTACTTACCAAAGTAAGTCAAAGATAAAACTCCATAAACGTAACAATAAGTAAAAATGGGAGTACGCATATCACAGATGTGTTTATATTTTATTGGCACTTTAACGAACATGTTACTAGGTCGAGCAAATATTAGGTTGGGCGTAGTGTGCGCAGTTAGCCATGGTTGGGACCTGGACGAGTCGAAAGCCAGGTGTTCTCGCCTGCTTGAAACATGCGAGGACTGTAGGTTGTTCTGACGGGGCGGTTTCTTTCTTCAGCTTCACCACACTGGGAGGCATTACAAAGCCTCCAACCACTGCGCCATCAGCGACAAACATTTACGACATGTTGCAAACTGGGAAAGTATATGTTATGTGTTGGGATTGAAACTGTATAACCCCCACACCATTTATTTCTCACTCTCACACAGAACCAATTAATGGCCTCAGTGGCAATACGGGGTATTGGCTGTAATAAATTATGAATCTAACATTAAGATTTTTCCTTGAATCATCAATAAATATTGCTCGTCACACGACGGACTCATCCACCAAGGTGAACCGGGTTCAATCCCCAGCCGGTTCACTTCGGATTTTCGCAAGTGGGAATCGTGCTGGACGACGCCACTGGTCGGCGAGTTTTCTCGGGGACCTCCTGTTTCCCTTGCCCTTTCATTCCGGCGCTGCTCCATACTCACCTCACTTCACCCTCATCGGCTCTCAAGACACGCTGTTAAGAGCCGCCCAAATCTCTTCACTCACTCATGACTGACTCCTTGAGTATTTCGTGGCGCATTCTTGCCGTGTACAGCCAACACCAAAAATACTATCAAGTTTCAACATTCACATGTCTGTTTATAACAACAGCGAAAGTCTCAAACCGTATTTCATGGTAATTTTTTATTTCACTATTTCAAAGATATTTATATTGCCCAAGGACCACATAAATATAAATATTTGTAGTTAAATTATAATGGTTTTCAAAATATAACACCGAAAAGTCGAAAATTTCGGAATATGGGAGCCCAAGTTTCGGTAATCCTTATTAACTTTGCCAAATAAATCAAATTTCATGTCATCTATATCATATACACAACATGTTAATTATGAATCAAGAATATTTAACAGTGGGTACTCGGATACTGATATCCTTAATCTCTTTTAAAATAGGTCGATGTTTTTAAAACTATAAACATTTGACTACAAATATTTACATTTATGTGGTCTTTACGTAAATCTCTTTCAGATACTGAAATAAAAATGTATCTTGAAATATTACTTTAATGCATGCGCGATTTTTACAGCTAGTTACCGCTTCAGTTAGACGTTAGACGTTAGACATCTGAATGAAACTTTCCCTAAACACACTCAGACCAGGTTGAAACCGTTTTGGAAAGAGATGATTGAGCCCAGTTACGAAAGTTAACGGAAGTATCGAAGTTGGAGAGAAAGTTAATCCTGCTAACACGAAAGGGCTAACATCACAACATAAAAGGATAAGCGATTCCTGAGCTGAATCGCGTAGAAAATGCCGTTGTCTATAAAAGTCTAGAAAACATAGCTTTTCTGATAGAGAAAACTTAAAAATTTTTAAGACTTCTCGTTTTATTAATCTTGGTTGTTGGTTCAATGGACTGGTTTATCAACGAAAGTGCCTGTCCGATTTTTCATCCCAACATCACTCTGTACTCTATCCAGGTTCCATTTGAAAACAGGTCTGAAATGGAACTGTATACCATTACATTCATTCCATGTTCCGTCCAAGTTGACTGCAATGCACGCTCGGTTGTGATTGAAAATTTACTCCTGACAGAATTAAAAGAATCCTTGTAACGACAATGACTAGCTTCTGATATCTTCAACATCTCGGGTGGTAATATTACGAGTCAGTGCAATTAACTACAAAGAATGATTCTTCTTTCAGCATGCGTTTGTTTATCTATTCCATAGGCATTTCCGATAATAATACAGATTACTGTCTCTCTTGAAACTTTTCATAATCCGTTTTAAATGTAAAACATGTGTTCCATATCAATCAAAGATTTTTTAATGTGCGTATGCCAACTTTTCATTTTAGCTCCCCCCCCCCTTCCCAACCTCTTATAGCTTCAGGTGGTTAGTTTTTATGGAAAGTATCCATCGGCTAAGGTACGGCCATGTTTAACCAGTTCCAATAAGGCTGGACTCTCAGCAGTCCGTCGCATCCGGCAGTTGTCTGTCCGTCTGGCGGCTATGTGGTCTTCAACCAATCGCAGGGCAACATTTTTTATATTCGTCCATCCATCAAATATTTAACAAACTTTAACGTTCGACGGACGGATGATAGAGCCACCGCCTTCTGATGACATTCCTTATGTGTGAAAACGCACTTTGAAATAAAATGCAAGGCAGTGGTTCTGTGTTTCTTTATCTTTGCGGGTAAATTAAGGAATTTTGAATATAAAAAAAAAATCTGTATAAATTTTTATGTGAAAAAATGATTCTCCCAAAATATTTCTACTGTGTAAATGTATTTACAACCAAAATATATCTCAAACTAAAGAAAGATCTCGATGTTAAGTTGTCACACTGAAATGTTGCGTACTCAAGGATTGGCGGAAGACGGATTGTTATGATTCGCTTTCAAATGACAGGCGACAAAACAGACGGACGACTGCCAGATGGACGGACGACTAACGTGTGCGACGGACTATTGTGAGTCCGCCTTTATGCAACTAACCCGAACTCTTTAATTACTTTCCATAATTCAAATAAACCATGTTCAATGCCAAACGTAGGTAAATGGAGATATGACACCACAAACCAAAATCACCACAGAAGAATACTATAATCAGAAGTAACAGAGATACGAGCAGTCATTTAAACTTATATAACAGAAGGTAAGAAATCTGACAAAACTTGAGATAAATGAACAGAAAACAGACAAGGCAGAGAGCAAGCACAATGAAAACCAATGGGGACTATACGATATCGTCGTCAGTTAACGAAAATAGGTTTTAATTTACAATGTGAAAACGACGGTCACAAAATGGCACCACAGACAAAAATTTTACAAAACTGACAGCATTAAACAGACAAGACATGGAAAATAATCTATGAAACATTAATACAGAAAAGCAAAAAAGAAAAATTTCAAAACAGCTGCGAAAAAATTTAAGCTTACAGACCACCACCAGCACAACAGACAACACAAGAGGGTCATGATGAAACGGTATGTGGTGCTAGATAATTTCAAACAGAACATATGAGCCTTCTTTTAGAATACATCGCATATAAATATTCGTACTATGGTACCATGTGAGAATTATTAATTCTTAATACATTACAAATTTTTTTTTGCAAGTTCCTAAAAACAATTTAACATTTTAATTAAAAATCTATAATGTGTTCTTAACTAAAGTCAAATAAAAAAACCCTCGGTCGTTCACAACGAATAAAAAAATAACACTGAAGTCAGTTGGTCAGCATGTAGGAGCCAGTGCTTTCTAAGATAATGAATGAACGTCCTAATGGAAGAACGATGTCGGCCCTATTCTCCGAAACCTTGAGACAACGCACAATGTTTACTAACTTATGTTTACATATGCCAACATTTTTAAACTGGCATGGCCCGATAAAATTTAGCTCACATTGCTCATGTATACATAAGCTAAAACTGTGGGGAGAATACACATGTCTTGTAAACACACGAAGCACTTACGCTGGTACCAGCAATGCCAACTTCCACACAAAATGGCATTTCAGATAAACGAAATATTACCTCGCCTCTTGTATAGTTTTACCGCGCCTTCCCCTACATATATGATTATAAGTAAATATATTCATCATGCCCTGCAAAGACCTGATACTCAATTCTAATATTTCAAGTGGAAAACAAGCTATGAATGAGTATAGATATGTGGGGAATGGCGCGGGGGTTGTGAGCGTGAATGTCGGTAATGAGTAAAGCGGAAATGGAACGACCGCCGAGGCAACTACGGGCAGCCGTCGTTACTGCGTTTGCACGTTTTCATTTCTCAACATAGTATCTCGATCCAACAGGACCTTCTATACTAACCTTGGATACTAGGCGAACACGCGTTTTCCTGGTTCAAACCAAGCTACGGTAATTGGTACTGACCTGAAAAATCTGCGAGTCATTTCGGGAGAAGGAAGACTTCAAACACTTGTAATTGCGAATTACTTTTGGAATTTGCCCACGACCCTTTTAACACCTCCTCGAACTCTGGGTCAACAACAAGTAGTCAACGAAATGCACTCCCAATCACTCCCGTCCGCCGTGGAAGCAAGCGGCAAGTGAGTGGTAGAGAATGCAAAGTCTAGCCGACCGGTCATTCAACTTGCGAATTTTTTTTCGGTCTCTTGTAATTGGTCGTTTTGACAGGCGCATGCGCGGTGGCCGTGGCCAGGACTGTCCACAGACGCGTGCGTGATGAGTAGAGACCCACAACATTCGCGTTATTATTACAGACACGCTACACTCTGCTGCCCTGTACCAGCTCGAACTACATTGGTTACTGACGTACATAAGTCGTCATTTGTCAGTGTGATCGCATTACTATTGCGCAGCTCCGAGCCTTCGCTGCTGGTCGAAACTGACCTCGGGACACGTCACGTAATTTGTCGGGCCAATGTCGAAAGCCAGACGAGTGTCGGAGCTTAGTGTGCAGTCAGTATGTAACGCGAATACAGCAGGTCGCTAGTAACGAAGGAGGTAGAGGAGGGGGAAGGGAGGTGTCCTACCTGCAGCGGCGAGCAGCGTGGGGAGCCAGTCGGAGATGTGCATGAGCTGGTGGGAGATGCGTGGAGTCTGGTAGAGCAGCGGGCTCCAGATGAGAGCCGGCACCCGCACTCCGCCCTCCCACAGTGTCTCCTTCAGCTGCACCATACACAACACCATTACTGTACTACTACACCATCTTCACTCGCCACTCGCCACTTTTGTAAAATGTCACTACCCCTACCTGCATGTGCTTTAACAGACACACAGAGGCCGCGGTGGTGTAGTGGTTCGACTACTCGCCTCCCACCCAGGCGGACCGGCTTCCATTCCCGGCGGGGTCGCTCCCGGACTTTCGCATGGTCTGCGGGTTTTCTCGGGGATCTGCCGTCTCCCCACCCCTTCATTCCGGCACTGCTCCATGCTCACCTCGCTTCACCTTCATCGGCTCTCAAGACCTCGATGTTAAGAGCCGCCCAAATATCTTCACTGACTTCAACAGCCAAACTGACTAGCATGCGCCCAGTACAGTTGTTAACGCTCGAGGCAAAGAAGTTACATATCTTAGCTTTGAATTAAAACTTTCAGGCAAACATCTGTAAAAACTAATTTTTTTGCTTTATTTCTTTATGCATATAAGTGTAAGAATGGGAAATTGGTAAAATATTTGCCTTTCTAATAATTTCAGTTTTTGTTGACATATGCATGAATAAAGTGATTAGGCCCACGGTGGAAGAATACACAATGCGCATGCAAACAGATCTCCAGCAGGACTTTCAAAAGTGCTCAGTTTCCGTGAACATTTTACAATAATAACATTTGATGTCTTTTATGTTTTAAACAGGGAGTTGAAAGAACAGATTAGTTTATAAATGAAACACTTTCATAGAGAAGAGCTTGATAATATACTGAATTAAGCTATAATTATATATGTGTTACATGCAACAATGTTCGTAATATTTTATGCTTGATACAGGAAAGTTGAATTAATACGCTCGTTGATGAATGCAAAGGTTTCTTAGACTGCGTAACCGANAAGAGCTTGATAATATACTGAATTAAGCTATAATTATATATGTGTTACATGCAACAATGTTCGTAATATTTTATGCAGGAAAGTTGAATTAATACGCTCGTTGATGAATGCAAGGGTTTCTTAGATTGCGTTACCAAGTTTTCAGTCATAAAATGCATTCAGCAATCATTACTGAAATTTGTTCTTCAACAGGGCATAGTACATAACACTGATGGCTGAATAACTGTAATAGGAATGTAATATCTTTATTTGTTTATCTTATTAAATAAATGGAAATTAATAATTGATTACCTTCTGAAAATTACTACAGAAGCGACAGTAGTACAACGACTCAAACTATGATCATCACTAAAATATAATTCACACAAATAAAATTCACATTTTGCAAAATTAAACAAAAACTTTAGTAATGGGAAAAAAACACATAAATCCAAGATGGCGTTCAACTCTGTTGATTTTAAAAGAAACCTGCGAAAATGCTTTTGCCATTAGCTACTTATATTTAAAGGACACACTGGTTTGTATGGTACCAGTGTAGCTGGCAAAGGCGTAGGAAAATGTCTTACTATAGCATTGTAACTGAATACTGGCTATTCTCTTAGTTTTATGCACAAAAATGAAGTATTATCATGTAAGTAACATACTGTTTGCTGCAGGCCCACATCGCTTCCCCCGGCCCCATCCTGCTAGAGAGAGCGAAGGAGTGTGTGAAGGCCAGACTAGTAACTCGAGGAGCACGCGGATATTTTCAAAGGCATGCCACCGCGCATACTGCCGCTGCCAGATAAGCATATCGAGACTCGCGCGCTCCTGAAATTCAGCGGATTGAATTTCTGGGGTTATTTTTTAAAGAATGTTCTATTCATTGCCCTAGCCTCTCTCAGCATGACTAGGGGTGCGGGTAACTTTCTAGATCGGCCCAGCGAGACTACTGAAGCCGTTACGGCTTCCGAGCAGACATTCAATAGTTAAAAGTTTGGAGGATGGTGCTGCATTAAGCGCCAGGCGTGCAAAGACAGCGAAGCGACGAGCCAACAGAGCGTCGAGAGGCGACGAGAAGGACCAGCGCGAGTGAAGTACAGTGAAGGGTGCGACTGACTGCGGGACTATTGAACTGGATGCGTGGATTTAAGACATTTGGAATGATGGCAATAGACAGATTGAATATGCGTAAATAATGAGTGTGAATTAAGTAACATTAACCAATATGGAGATATTTATAAGGACTTTAATAAGAATTGAGATAGACATTAAATATTGCGCTCACTGAGAATAAAAAGAGTAATAGTGGATATAGCTAGTTTAATATTGAAAATAATAGCCGTGTGAATAAATCAAAGACCAAATTTATATCTTTAATTTTTATTAAGAGCTCCATCCCTCACAAACTCGGATACACCCCTCTGACGACTTGTAACGATATTTACGTCCCTAACTATTCTTAAGTTACACTTCGTTGACGCATGAATGAAGTTGTCGGTGCTCTGGCAATGTTCATGTCACGGGTGTCTGAAAGATACAAAAATGCAGGAAATGAGAACCTGAGCAATGCTTTCGAAAGAAGTTATTTAACCTCGAACAACGTATAAGAATGTTTGTTCACTCCTACATTGACCCGCATTCCGCTGGCCGATTTACACTGACGTTAACGCGGAGCATCGCGTTAACTTTGCGTTATCGTTATGTCCAAGTATAGATCGGACATCAATGTATTCACATTGAATTAAGGCGACGTTAAGTTAAACTTCCCACTCGAACAGTTGACCCAACTTCTGCATAAAGTAACGGTAGCATAGTGTCATGCAATAAAATTAAAGGGACGATATGTTAATTTTGTTTTTATTCATTTATTTTCTACTAACTTCCGACAAGACAGTATTTTGTGTTTCGCCACCATTGCAAAAGACGTTGAAGTTTTAATTTAGTCTGCGTGTAGTTTAAATGTAAACAAATTAACGAATTGGAAAACCCTGGAATTACATAAAAGCTGTGGGTGCAAATTGGCATCAGTTTAGGAGAGAGATGAGGCTATTATTGCAGATAGATGCAGATGATGTAAATATTACAAGAGCTGCTCCTGTTTACTATTTACTTGCAAGTATACACATATATACACTAAACTTTTTCACACCCCAGATAGGGTACATTTGGTAGTACTGAATTACAACTTGACAAAGAAGATACATTCTTAAATCCAGTGTGAATGCAGCCACGACTTTATATATAATAAGTATAACAAAGTTAGCAGAAGGGTTCACGTTAAACCGAGCACGTGCATGCACATTGTGTATTCCTCCACCACATGTAAGATCGACATTGCCACGAGCTTCATTACTTTAATGACGCGTCGGTCAAGTGAAACTGTGATATTATTACCAAAGTAAATATTTCACAAATGTGCTCATTCTTACACGTACGTGTGTTAGAAAAAACCAGAAAGCAGAATAAATCAATTGAGTATTCATAAATGTTTACCCCGAACACTTTAAGTTAAATGTTTATACACGGAACAACATTCCCTCCGTCGTTACCAACCTTACTGGGCGGATACCCTACTGCTTGTAGGGCCAGTAGCACTTCGCAGAGGCTGGTTTCCAAAGTGCTCAAGTAACAGTGAACAGTTTACAACATAATGGGCTCCTTATTTAGTTCAATGTGACTCAGCCTTGTTTGTGGGCGGTGAGTGCAGCGGTCGCTCCACTTGTCGCAAGTTGTGTGCGACCGCCGCGCGCGCTGTGCAGACGTACATTTCTCCTCGTTCAGGTTGGTTCTACTCAGGTTAGGAACAAGACAAGATTTATCACGGGAGAGTTTGGTGTAGGGAAAGTTTCCGCCGCAAGGTGCGCTGCTCTTCCGAAACAGTCTCTGGCAGTAAATTGAGACATCATACTTATATTTTATGTAAAGGTTAGTGTTCGGCTCGAAATGTAACATATATTTGACGTAGCTGAAATTTGAATTATCAGCTTTAGTTCGTTACTATTATTCGCGTCCTCTACTGGTGTTTAGAATAGCAAACAGTTGAAATGTAGCTGTGATTTTCATCGGATGTTCATAAGCAAGGTTAACTAAATGGGAAAACGTTGCAAATTCAAGCGCGAAAAAGTATAGCCGTCATCAAAATGAACTTTGTACGTTTCTCCTTCACTAACGGAAACTGCGCAGAAAAGCCATTAAAATAACTTCTTTAATAATTTCGCAATTTTATTTCGATTTATTTGCGATATTAAATAAAGCATTTGTGTAAGCCTCCGTTTAGCTAAATCCAGTTTACGACGGAATATTGAACAAAATGTGAATATGCTTTATTACATTTCCACTCAAGTGGGAAGAACGGAGTTTATTCTTTACGTAGTGTGTAGCACGATACAACTCGGAAGATTTTCCACGACTACATTTGTTTTATGAAAGTTGCAAGTATCCTATTTACTTACACACAAAACGGAAAAAATCGTCACACATACGAGACCAGTGCTACCTGGCGGCGACAAACTTCAGTTGCCAAACTAAAAGCACTGAGCTTACCAACCTGAGTAGAACGCACCTTACCATCGTGTGCCGAAAGCACGTGACGCCGACCCTGCTCTCGGCAACGTCACTACTCGCCTAGACGCCGGCGTCTTCGACACAGAGCACGTAGGCATACAGAGGCGCTATGGCGTGGCCGTGCTTTTGACATGGCCGTGTACACTCTCTGATTGGCTGCACGAGGCTCTGGGAACGGGCTGGCCTTGTGCCTGACTGGCTACTGCGTGCTGCCGGCTGGCGAGTGGGTTATCAGCCGTTGATTGGCTGCACGAGGCTCTGGGAACGGGCTGGCCGTGTGCCTGACTGGCTACTGCGTGCTGCCGGCTGGCGAGTGGGTTAGCAGCCGCTGATTGGCGGACGACGCTCAGACGTGTTGCCAGCCAGTGCCGCCATTTTGCTGGCGAGCACGGCTCGAGTTCGCGGAGTAAGTGGCTCATTCATCTCTGTATTTTTAATGCTCTGTGCTTCGGGCGTTTGCTCCTGAATATGTCGTCTGCACGCACCCTTCTCTAAGGTGGCCACATCATGTGCTTAGCTCATGTACAACGTCCACATATAACGGCTGGCAAACAGACAAGGTCAAAGTCACACATGTGCACCAGCATTAAGTTGTTATGGTCTGTTTGCAGTATATTCACACTTTTTAAATAAAACATTTGAAAAATCATTTCATGATTACGCATTTGGTTGTTTTCTAAATATGTCATGTTCCTCAAACTTATTAAACTTCTGTTGACATAAAAGTATCTTATTTTTAGTTAAATAAAACTTTTATTTATATTTTATATTTGCATTATAAAGTTTCATTTCAGTTACTTTGGAAAAACTCCTGAGTTAAAATAGGAGTGGTAGTAATGCCTAAGTAAGGGAAGCAAATAGATTCTACTATATTTGGGAGACATTAGTGGCCTAAGTGCCATTTGATTGACCTTGGAAGGGGTCTCGGAGAGAGGGATACTAATTGCCGGCATCCTTTAACCTGGGAAACAGATCATCCCCTCTACCCTCTTGAAGGTGTGTTGTGGTTGGCTGATGGGTTCTCCCACCCCTTCTGAGGTGTGCTGTGATTGGCTGTAGCTTGTACGATTACTCTTTCGGTGGACTAAGCGTCCAAGTGACATTTGTGAGACTTTCAAATCTTTCGAAGAAGTCTGAGGGGAGGGGGGCGCAAGGCAAGGAGGGTGAAGGGCCAGTCCTTGGTTCGAGACCCGTAGAAGGTAATTAGGTGTAATTAGATGTTAATTGCATAATGAGTAGTTAGGCATGAGTAATAGCATAATGAATAAGTACATGTACGGAGAATAATTACATACCGAGAGTAATAAATGTACCGAGACTAAGTACACAGTAATCACGCACTAAGTACACACTCCCTACCACGACCAGTGCTTACTCGCAACTGAGCTGTGAACCGCCAATATGTTTGTGATATACGTCCGCCATCTTGGAATGTGTAATGTAGTAGCATGCCAGCAAGGACTCCGACTGCCTCCGCCTCCGAGGGCGAACTGAACCTAACTCTCTCCATTACCGCACGGAGCGCTGGGCACGTCTGGGTTACGGTAGGGATGAAAAAAAATCGCAAGGGTGAAGGGGGATAACCGCCATATTGGTTCGTGATATTATACAAGGCGGAAATATATTTTAATAAATTCTTACTATATTTTTAACTTAAAACCAAACCGCAACGGCCTGTGTAACGCCACCTGCGTTGACAATAGTCAGTGACAATAGAAGATAGGTTGAAGCTATAACAGTAACATTGACGTGTGCGTTGACGAGTAACGGGACGATACACTTAAGATGGCGGTCTGCGTGCCGCACTAGCTGAGGCCCGCCGTCAGCTGGGGCGAGGTGTCGACCCACAGGGGAACCCCGCCAAGCTACCTTCATCTTCAACCAACTCTCCCTACACAAGGGAACAGAAAAAAAGGATTGTCTTCTACAAACGAGAAATCAAAGACACTGCTGTGAAAACTGCGATTTTAAATGGTCCCGCATGCACACTGTAGAGTCAAAAACACTGGTATAGGCGTGCGTATGCAAATAACAGAGGTATAGAACCAATCAGAGTAACGCGATGCGGTCGGCAGCGCCTATATAAGACAACAAGCGTCTGGCAAAGTTGCTAGATCGGTTACTGCTGCTAAAATGGCAGGTTATCAAGATTAAAGAGAGTTTGAACGTGGTGTTAAGTCGGTGCACGAGAGATGGGACATAGCATCTCCGAGGTAGTGATAAAATTTGGATTTTCGCGTACGTATATTTCACGAGTGTACCGTGAATATCGGGAATCCGGTAAAACATCAAATCTTCGACATCGCTGCGGCCGGGAAAAGATCGTGAACGAACGGGACAGACGACGACTGACGAGACTCATTAAACATGACAGACGCGCAACCCTTTCTTAAATTGGCGCATATTTCAATGCTGGGGCATCAACAAGTGCCAGCGTGTGAACTATTCAACGGACCATCATTGATATGGGCTTTTGGAGCCGAAGGCCAACTTGTGTACCGTTGTTGACTGCACTACACAAAGCTTTACGCCTCGCCTGGGCCCACCAACACCGCCATTGGACTGTTTATGACTGGAAACACGTTGCCTGGTCTGACGAGTCTCATTTCCAATTGTATTGGGCGGATGAACGTGTACGGGTATGGAGACATCCTCATGAATCCATAGACCCTACATGTCAACAGGGGACTGTTCAAGCTGGTGGAGGCTCTGTCATGGTATGGGGCGTGTGCAGTTGGCGTGAAATGGGACCTCTGATACTTCTAGATATANCATCCTGTCCGATCACCTGCACCCATTCATGTCCATTGTGCATTCCGACGGACGTGGACAATTCTAACAGGACAATGCGACACCCCACACCTCGAGAGTTGCTACCGGGTGGTTCCAGGAACACTCTTCTGACTTTAGACACTTCCATTGGCCACCTAAATCACCAGACATGAAAATTATTGAGCATATTTGGGATGCCTTGCAACGTTTTGTTCAGAAGAGATCTCCACCGCCTCGCACTCCTATGGATTTGTGGACTGACCTGCAGAATTCATGGTGTGAAATGCCTCCTGCATACTTTCAGACATTAGTCGAGTCCATGCCACGTCGTCTTGCGGCACTTCTGCGTGCTCGCCGCGGCCCTACACGATATTAGGTAGGTGTACCAGTTTTTTTGGCTCTGCAGTGTATTACACGATGTTAGCATATGGCAAACGTAAGACGTTACTTACATTACACATTGTAAACGAACTGACTTTTCTCCTGAGAGACTTTACAATTTAGTTTGCACCACATGAAATAAAATATGTATACAATTATCTGCCACAACAGCTGCGGGAAGATCCCGATATTATTTCATACCTGTGCTGTGAGAACTGTTGCTTAGGAATGCTTGCAATTACCAACGATATATTCGCACACCATTCACATACAAGAAGAGAATGTCTGTTACGTAAAATGGAAGAAATAACCCAGCTCACACAAGCTTATGAAGTGCCTGACAATGTGTCCGTCACCTCAGAAACACCAACAGAATTACTCTTAGTATTATTATAAAAAAAAAGAAATGCTGCGTCCAAATACTATAAGTGAGTTTAAAAAAAAGTATTGTTGTGTGCAAATACTATATGACGTTCTAAGAAGTGTTCTGTTGTGTCCAAGGGTTTGAAAACCCATACGCCGTATCACGTTCAAGAAGTGTCTATGTCATACTCGGACAANAAAACCCATACGCCGTATCACGTTCAAGAAGTGTCTATATAATACTCAGGCGACGATAAGTCCACAAAACTGTTTAAATTTAAAGCAACATATCTGTAGTCTTATCTGTCAGCAGGTTTACAAAGCATGCACTGCTTACAGTCGTACGAAGTACATGATATTAAATGGGAATCTGGCAACATACCTCATGAAGACAGATACCAATATGTAAACGAAGCACTTATTCCAGAATACGCACTATACATTTTAGGTAAACCACAAAATTGTAAAATATTTATGTAACAGAGATACTCAAATACTATGTATCGGAAAATACTATGCACGTAGTAACCTTAATGCATTTATAAAACAGTATTCTTGTAAACTTCGTACCTGTTCAAAACCATTGTTTAGTTCTCAGTGCAAAAGTGAGCTTTGCGTGAATTAGTGTACGATAGCCCTTCATATGTCTGGAGTAAACTTAATAAATTAACGTGTACGCAATACGTTTATCCATTATATTTTGTATACATAACTATGCATGAAGTAATCGTGGTGTAAATATTGGATATATGTTCAATCATGTTGTAACAAATTTTACGTTAAATCTTGTTATGATATATGTATTAAGGACGTAACCGAAGAATACTGTACATCACAAATATAGTTTAGTAAGAAAAAAAGTGTATGCCAAAAACCATAATGCTGTTAGTTATTAAAAGTAAATGTATTTATAAACTGATATTACATGTACATAATGTATCATCTTATTTAATTTTATAAAAGTAATACATAATAAATGCTGGTTTTATTAAATAAAGACTCAGCCCGTATGTTTTCTTGATTTCCTATTATTAATTACTAGAAAATATATACACAAGTACAGCGAACCTCTAACACACAAAAACAACTTCGCAGGTATAACCATTCTTTAACTCTCTCTTCCATATGACAACACCCAATTTTACACTCGACGCAAATAAACACGAAGCAACATCTTGTATCCGCACAAAGCACTGTCTTGTATCCTCACAAAGCACTGTCTTGTATCCTCACAAAGCACTGTCTTGTATCCTCACAAAGCACTGCCTTGTAGAAATATGGTTCACATAAGATTACTCCGCAGAAGTATAATTAAATGATTATTGGGGCAAATGTTCTAATACTGTAATTGCGGAAACGCTTAGTGTTTCTAACATGGTGTTTAGGTAATAGGTAGGTACACAAACTTTGTTTTTATTTGTATTTTTTCAGGTATATTTATCACGTTATATGTAACTTTAATTTTTGTTTTATTTTTTTTTCAGATCTGCTGCTTTAATGAAAAAGTCTTTATTATTCCAAATTTATTATAACTATTTTTTTTTAGATGTTTGTGTATATAGTATGAAGGAAGTATTACAGTGAAAAGGAAAACTACCTGTGTTACAAAGAAGTGTTAACGAGATTTTTTGTACATAAAGAGTGTGCGAGGGTGTTAGAGTTAACATTTATTTAAAGCTATTTCTAATTGCTATTATTTACCCTTACTTCAAAGTGTATATTTAGGGATAAATGTTTGTTGTAACATGGCGGTGCGCGTAGTTTGTTAAACAGTTACATGAGAAAAGCGTATCTGGCATATATACACATTACAGAGAACAAAAAAAGTACTGCAAATATTAAAAGTACAACTTTACTTTTACCTGTGTTGATTTGTATATATATATATATATATATATATATNATAGTTTTACCGTTTATGTGAGGAAGGCATGGTTAATTTAGTGAAGGCAGGTATTTCATTCAATCTGCATTCTAAATGACTTGTTTGACACAAACCTATGTGAGGTACTGTAGAACTGGGTACCGATATGGGACATTCATTTTCTGAGCGGGGCGGTTGGCTGACCTTTCGCTGTCTACCTGCAGCGGCGGGGTGATAGGGCGGCCGAGCTATTGAGACAATGGTCTGTGCGGCGATGGAGAGAGTTACGTTCAGTCACCCTCGGAGGCGGAGGCAGTCGGAGTCCCTGCTGGCATGCTACTGCAATACACATTCCAAGATGGCGGACGTATATCACAAACATATTGGCGATTCACAGCTCAGTTGCGAGTGAGCAGTGGTCGTGGTTGGGTGTGTACTTAGTGCGTGATTACTGTGTACTTAGTCTCGGTACATTTATTACTCTCGGTATGTAATTATTCTCCGTACATGTACTTATTCATTATGCAATTACTCATGCCTAACTACTTATTATGCAATTAACATCTAATTACACCTAATTACCCTCTACGGGTCTCGAACCAAGGACTGACCCTTCACCCTCCTTGCCTTGCGCCCCCCTCCCCTCAGACCACTTCGAAAAATTTGAAAGTCTCACAAATGTCACTTGGACACTTAGTCCACCGAAAGGGTAACCCCGCAAGTTACAGTCAATCACAGCACACCTGATAATGGGTGGGAGAACCCGTGAGCCAACCACAACACACCTCCAAGAGGGGGATGGGGGAGGAGATGGTCTGTTTTCCATGTTAAAAGGTGCCGGCAATTAGTATCCCTCTCTCCGAGACCCCTTCCAAGGTTAATTAAATGGCACTTAGGCCACTAATGTCTCCAAAATATCGTAGAACCTATTTGCTTCCCCTACTTGCCTAGTAAGAAGTAGTTCTCATGGCAAATATTATTGAACTGAGTGTGCACGAATAGGGCATGTTGTGCATTTGGTGTAATTTTCTAGTCTTAGTTAAGCTTCGTTGCCATGAGACGTAGGAATAGCCTAAAAGTATATCATTATCAGGGCTTCAGAAAAGTTGGAAGTAACTATGAATGGACTGTATCAGTTGAAACATTTTATTTTTGTGAAGACACCCAAGCGCCAGAAAACACTTCGACTTCCTATATACTCCATTCACGGTTACTTCCAACATTTCCTGAAGCCCTGCTAAAGTTATACTTCTAGGATATTACTCCAACTCATGCAAACAATGCTTAACCACATCTGGGAAATTACACCAAAGGGGCAATGTGCCACATTCGTGCACACTCATTGTAATAACATTTTACATAAGAACTAATTCTTACTAAGCATTACCTAAACACCTGTTTTGTCAATGATTTCATCAATATTAATTATAAATGAAATATAATTAATGGGCAAAATGTGTGTAGACGTTCAATTTAACAAAAATAAGGCCCTTAACACAAGTATAAAATTGTTGTGATATGTGGCATGTTTAATATATAACCAAACACGCAATACATGGGATGATTTTTTTAATATTTGATCCAAAAAGTGCGAAGAAAGCGCAAACAGGCTACAGTTGTTCCATTGGTTACTGGCCGCACGTGAGAATAATAAATGCCCGCTAGACGGAGACAACGAGAGCAAGGTTAGTTGTGACAGGTAGGCTACTCACCCCTCGGAGCGGGTAGTTGGAGCCCCAGGTGGGGTATGTGCCGATGGTGGGCGCACCGTTGTCGGACAGCAGCACGATGATGGAATCCTCGAGCATGCGTCGTTTCTGCAGAGCTGCCACCACTCTGCCCACAGACTCGTCCAGCTTCGCCACCATCGCTGCAACACGCCATCGTGCATCACATACACGATCTTCGCCTTTTCCTCAGCACGTCTCAAAGACCTGGGCGGAACCGGGTGCGATTCCCGGTGGGTCACCTCCCGGTGAGTGTGTGGAGTCGTGCCGGACAACGCCGCTGGTCGGCGGATTTGCCAGCGGTTCTCCCGTTTCCCTCGCCCGTGCATTCCGGCGCTGCTCCATACTCACGTCACTTCACCATCATCGGCTCGATGCTAAGAGCCGTCCGAATCTCTCCCCTCCGTCCCGTGGAAGCCGAGTGCAGAAACTGTCGTAGTGGAAAAATGCCCTGAATGTGCTACGCAGATAACTAGAAGACAATGGCACTCGATTTATGACTTCCTTATCGTAAATATCAATAGATAGCTAGAGAAACAGGATGACACTATTCAAAAGACCTGAGACGTGGGCGGAGGTATGGCGTCACTCACTGTAACTGACGGTCCAATGTTACCAGTTATTCCCAGCAGTTTGTTTTAACAAAAAGTAAAAGTAAGGAAATCCTAAAGACGTCAGCCGTATGGAGTATTAGGACGACTGACACAGTGCACAAACTCAAAAACACAACTTAAAACTTGGAATGAAACTTTTGATTCGATACACCTAATGCTTGGGAACACAAATTTTACGAACTATGTAATAATGTGCCACACAATTAAATTCATTTGACTTGCTCTTAAAGGAGTATATCACTGACATTTATAATCAATTCCATACACAACTCAACCTTACAGATTTACAGAAATTACGAAGATAAGCAAACAAATATATATCTTTTTTACACTATTTTCCTTGTCGCTGTCGTTACTGCGTGACAACCTTTTGTCACAATACAGGTTTAGTTTAGATAAACGACTTGGTCTTAACGCACGCCTTGTTCATGCTATCAAGTTTCGAAGCTTTACGTGAGCACCTGATTACTGTAGCAGCACAGAGACTTGACAGCTCAGCTAACAGGTTTCTTTGATCTGTCACAGCCATATACAGTTAGTTGTAGAAACATATACAGGTATTGCAACTGAGAACTATGCTACAATTGTTGACAGCCGTAAAAGTCGATGGCTCTGACGGTCTCACCTGAGGAACTCGATGGTACTGCTGGTGACGATAGGCACTTGGCCAACTATGCAAACTCCATCGCGAGTTGCAATTCTATTGTCTAGCTAGAATGGCACATCTTCGTCCGCATCCAACAACGAATCAACAATCCCACCTTCTATGCGCGCAGCCTGGTGGACGAGTGGTGCGTGTCTGAGGTCAGGAGGTTTATTCTAAGTTTCTCGGGTAGTATTTCGGCAGATCTTGATATGGATATCGACAGTCAACGCTCCTGACGATCGGGAGACCGTTTGAAACGAACGGGAGCAAAATATGCCCCAATAGGTATTCTAAGCTTACTATCGTTTCGCAACCTAACTCCCTCGGCAATGCTCGGGCTTTATCGACCGCCCCACCACAAGTCTCTTTCCCTCCCTCCCTTCCTGGTGTTCAGGCAGGCAAAGTAACAAATGCAAACACATGCTGTGCCTGAAATAATGTATGATGAAATTAAACTTATTCTTACAAACTTTGCATGATAAGTGGTTAGTTAAAGCATAAAATAGTACATACGTAAATTTAGTACTTATACATAAATATTACATTTATACATAAATAAATCATAGGTCAATTTGTTTTTGAAATTTTTGTATGAGTAACACAACTATTGGTAATATTAATGGCCATATGTACTTATTAATTTGTATTTATTGGCCTTCCTCATATCGCAGAATTGTTACTGTACGATTTAATATTTTGAAAGGATTTCATATTTGCACACATGTAGTGCATCATTGGTGGTGTATTTCAGTGCTTTCCTGCAGCACTTTTAACTATTCAAAATGATACATCAGTAGTTCTATTCACTTCTTAGCGTGCCTTGTACCTGCGTTTGCTATGTAATTACTTTTCGAAGTTTTCACGCCATGCACGTCTTTCGTTTGACGGTAACCAGCGGCGGGTTCGGCTTTCAAAGGACAGGCTTTGAAAGACTACATTGTGTGCCCCGTCGGTACCTTGCTGCTGATTGTGAGATCTGGGCTTGAAGCCTTGTAAATTTTCATGCATGCTTTAAGGAGTTTAGTCATAGTATGTAACATAATTGTAAAGTTGAACATTCATCTTTTCCCCTTGATTGTAATTCTCAATGAATATAATAAGAAAAATTTTGATAACAGAGGCAGCAGTACAAAAGTTTTGTGATTTTTCAGTAACAATATGTTTGCAAATGTTGTATGATTCTTCCTTGTGGTGTACATTGTGGAGTGTCTAAGTACATACTCTATGTATGTCGCAATATACTTGCAATTCCCATAACCAGCTAATTATTTACCAGTACTGAGCAACAATGTAGACTGAACAGTCAATGAAATACTGGCATTAATTATTATATCTCTTATGATTTAGTCAGCCAATGCTATGACATCATGCAAACTTCGGGCAGCCAAAAGTTTGCAAGCTGTGTGATGTGACGCAGACTCAAAGTAAGTATTCTGGGCATACCTCATGATATCTATTTCGTTGTTGTGCTTTTCATTTATATATAAGAAAGCGAAGGTACAAAAGTCCAGAGTTATATGTGTCTGGAGATCGTCCAGATTTACGGTTTCCAGTTCACATTGTTCCATGCAGATATTCACGTAGTTCAGATGAAGGGCTTAGGTTATTGGTAACCAAAATGTCGTTGTACTTTGCAGTTCCAGTTTGCTTTTATATCAGTCCCAGGGCTTTTGGTGGCATCCACATTAACTATGACACTTTATTTTCATTTAGGCTTGATTGTGACTGGAATGCGGTCATAAGTAAAAGTAGTGGGGATATGATAGCTGCTATGTCTGTATCGTGTCGCTGGGCCTCAGACACTTCTTTCGCTCGTTAGATTCGGTGTTGACTGATAGCACTATGTAGCTTGTGGTTCAGATTAGGCAAACTGCAACATCCAGCTTGAACAAAAGCAATGCCACGAAGATGCCAGTCAACATTTTCTTTTTCTTGCATGGCGTTTCCCTCTTCATCTACATTTTTAATTTTCCCCGTGTATTCCTTTTTCCTTTTGTGCCCATGCCCATTTTCACCATGGCCATCGTCATGCGGCTGATATCCGAAGCAGCCATTTTTCTCAAAGTCGGATGTCCGGTGATTTATGTATGCCGCCGGCATGCTGTGCGTGTATATTGTCTGTCAAATGGCGGTTCTCGAATTCTTGTTCAGGAAACAGACAATGTTGCATCGCTTACAGACCTAGTCTACAGTGTTAATAATTCTGTTACTCTACACTAGCATTTTGGTTTACTTCAGTTCCTATACTCAGAACTCGCATCCCGAAATTCAAAGCTCCAATAGTATATCATATACAAGCATATCTGCTTTTACTTGTTTGATCTTAAATTCACATCTTCGATATATTACAGTAAATTAAACAAAAAAAGAATTAAAATACACCCTATGCACAAGTTTTTCTGGTATTATGGAAATATTTTTGTTCCTCGGCATATAACCGAAGCCGATGAAACATTCCATGAATTGCGTCATGGGGACATGTTGCTGTGGAGTAGAGAGATTTTAGGGAATCTTAACAGCGAGGTATTGAGAGCCTATGAGGGTGAAGTGAGGTGAGTATGGAGCTTCACCGGAATGAAAGGGTGGGGGGAAAATGAGGTCTCCGAGAAGACCGGCCGACCAGCGGCATTGTCGGGCACGATTCCCCCATGGGAAAATCCGGGAGCAACTTCACCGGGATCGAACCCGGATCATCTATATGGGAGACCAGTGGTCTGACCACCACACCACGGCAGCCCCATCTCTTGCTAAGTATTGAGAGGTTTCAGCACAGGACTATCCAATCGTAGCAAAAGAGTGCACTCTTAAGTTAACTGCAGGAACCGAATTATCGTCGGTTAAAGAATGTTAATCTGTTTTAAAAGTATCTTACTTTTACTTAATGATCAGCAATAGACGGGATTTTTACAATCGATCTAGTGTCTGGAGTATTTACCATACAGTGAGAATGGGAAAGTCTCCCACAAAAATGGTGCGAAACCAAACTTTGCGTTTGGCTCGGCCGATGTAACATGCGAGAAACAGACTTACTTTAAAATATACTTATGCGTGGGGCAGTGGCACATCGTGATGAGGCATTGAGATTTCCTGTGCTCCTTTCAAAAAGTAAGTTACACAAGTTTGTAATTTCATAAACTTTCCAAATAGTCTGTAAGCTCTCGCCAAAACAGACACGCCGTGCTGACTACCAACAGCTGCATTTCACCCTTTCCATAGTCTTTGTGCTTTTTCCGAACCTGACCAAGATGCCAGCCAGGCTCGACTTCACATTTGTATGCGTTCGTGACGAGGGTGAAAGAGAAACATCTCCCAATATCTTCAAATAACCAGTCTTCTTCGCCCTGAAAGGTTGTGTATAGGTTATTCACGGTTAAATGAACAACTCTAGGGCACCCTGCTTAAAATCAACCCCCGCCACCCGCCCCTTTCGATAAGAAAAATTTGTATCCCTTTGCAATTTGTAAAATTTAAATTGCCATGAGCTCAATCCCTTTATTCATGTGCCAGTGAAATGAAAACGCAAAATTGTTCTTAAACTAAACGCGTTACTAATATGCGATTTCTAACTCTAGTGTGTGTAAAACGGAAAAGCGCCAACTCGATTTGTCATTAGTTTAAGCATTACACTTGCAATACAACGTCAAGACTCGGGACTGTGTCCGTTGTTTTGCTGCCAACTCAACTGGCAGTCAGCCGCCAGTGTATACTATGAGGCCGTTGTATGGATAGCGACTTTTCCAATGGTTGCTTTCAAAGTGCTCACTTTAACCGCTCTCTACTTGCATTTAAGAACACTTTCTCACAGTTACACATTCGCGATTGGGCAGTTTTCATTGCCACATATCCCAGGTCAACACAATGGCAGAATCTCATTTACAAAATAATCTTTAAATAAAAATTCAGGTTATATATTATTAGTAAAAAAAATTGCAGGGTGACACATTTTCTAACACTTTCAAGATTATTTGATACAATTTGTTGGAAGGAAAAAATTTATGACTATTTCGTCTTTAAATTTTATTTTTAAATGTAATTAAAAGGGTAAATTTGACAATGTAACAGACAGTGGCGTGTGGTGAACTGCTGCAAGGTAAGCTGTGTTTTACTCTGTGCTGTATAGAACCGTTCGCTAGTTTACACGTTGGCCACTTAAATGCTGTAGTGCATTTGACGTCACAGCACGTGTGTAATGGGTGCCTTACCACTCTCTCGTATGTGGCCGCAGTGTATTCTGTTTCTCCCTGCTCCACTCTGGTTACTGCTGCGTGCGCCGAGTGTGTACAGCACTGGGCAAGCACCTCGCAGCTCTTCACCACACGCCGCTGGTAACAAGGCCTTTATGTACTCTATGGTGCAGTAGTAAGCTGGACTCACAACCATCCGTCGAACACGTCAATCATCCTTCTGTGTTTCCGTCCGTCAGTTGGAAGTGATTCACATCAATCCGTCCTCCGTTAATCCTTCTGTACGGCAAAATTTCACCGTGAAAACTTAAAGTTGCGATAGTTCTTCCGTTGGATGTATATTTTGGTTGGAAATACGTTTTCAAGAAACATTTTGGGAAAATAATTTTTTTACGTAATAAGAATATATATAAAATGTTTTACGTTTTAAGTTTTTGAATTTACCACCAAAGATAAATAAACACAGATTCACCGCATTGAATATTATTTCAAAGTGTGTATTCCCGTCTAGGGAATCTCGTCAGAAGGCGGTTGGTTCATCCGTCCGTCGGAAGTAAAGTTCGGCAAATATTTGACGGATGGACGGGCAGAAGGAAAAGTCGCTCTGCGATTGGTCGGCGATGACGTGACCGCCGGCCGGTCGTGAGTCCAGCGGTAGAAAGCGTGGTGCGAGGGAGGTGGTAGGTACCGGCGTATGTGCGGCGACTGGGGTCGGCGATGTGCTTGAAGTTGTTGATGGCGTCCTGCGGAGCCTCGAGGAACTTGCCGCGGTTGCCGGCGTGCACGGCCAGGTGGGCGAGGTACAGGAAGAGCGGCGTTGTCGTGTCGTGGGCGGATATGAGGTCCTCCGCCTCCTCCGTGAACACGTCCGTGGCATAGCGACCCACGCGCTCCCACGCCAGCGTGTAGTTGCTGCGCAGGTCGAAGCCGGCGTACGCCCCGTCCGCGTACTGCAACACACACATCACTGCTACTGCCCGTTCACGGTTACTCACCACTCTTATCAACACCTCCGTACTGCAACACACACATCACTGCTACTGCCCGTTCACGGTTACTCACCACTCTTATCAACACCTCATTAACTTCTACTGCCACGATATTCCTCCACCTCATGCAAACAAAACTTGTCCGAATCTAGACAATTACACCAAAGGGTCAACGCACCGTCACTCGTTGTAATAATATTATGCATAAGAACCACTTCTTCGTCGTTTTGTTGCTTCTTTCATTGCCCCCTACCCTTGGTTTGGCATCCCTCTGTCATTAGATCAGCNCCACTTCTTCGTCGTTTTGTTGCTTCTTTCATTGCCCCCTACCCTTGGTTTGGCATCCCTCTGTCATTAGATCAGCGTGTGTCATACATAGACACAGATAAATATACGAAGTGCCAGCCAAGTACATGTACAAACTAAGTGATTCCCGTCCAGCGAGAAGATGGAGAAATAAGTGCTGCTTCACCAAGTCCCAAGCCCAACTCATTGTCTCCCTTTGTGTCAGTGAAACAAATATCTCCACTTCCAAAGGCAGCTGCCGTTGTTTTCTCCAGCAAGAACAACAGGGACACAAAGAGCGGCTGTACTTACANCCCAACTGCTAAACTAAGCCGTGGGCACCCACGTCATACAAAATTAAGGGGATCTGTACAATGAAAGAATATTGGTATTGTGATACTTTTGAAACTGCAAGGGAAGAAGACATGACACAGGATATGTTGTGCAAAAAGTCGTTTAATGAAGAATGTGTTGGCGTAAAAACATTAAATTTTTTAAATATTTTTGTTATTCCCTTATTAACGCGAGGTTATTATTAAGACAAAGTTTATACTACATCTACAATGTGTAACTGATAATAAGTATTTAAACAGAAAAAAGTGGAAGTTGAATAAAACTGAAGCTATGTCATTGCAGTTTCTTTGATCGTGCTTAACTTTAAGTAGACAATACATTTTTATCGTTTGAACTGTGCAGTTTATCAATCAAGAGCATTGTAAATGTAAATACAGTAGATATTAAGACTGATCCATTGTGGGAACTTAAATGGTCCATTCACAGAATTCTATAAATAAACCACTTGTACTTTTTTTTTTTCCCGTCCATTAGGCGTTTTAAAGGGAAGGGCTATGTTATTAGTTTACAATATTTTTTCAATGATGTTGGTGCATCGTTGATTAAACTACAACACAAAAAACTAACCTGGTCCATTGATGGCACCTTTCCTCTATAGCGGTATGTCACAATGTTGCCACTATACTTAAAGAACAGAGCGAGTAATACAATACAATTAAAAAATATAATTTGTTAACATTTTTTCTTTTGTGGTAAGATTTCAAAGATAACGGAATACACCTACAAACATTATTTAAAATCTGACATAATAAATAACATTTTACTTTATGCTATTTAAATTTGAGTGAATTTATACCTGGTGGACGTACAATCAAGTTAAAGGCATCTTTATGGCTTCAACATAAATTCGTTTCAATCAGTGGCCACTTGTATAGCCTACAATATGAAACTGCAATGTGCGTGTCCAAATACGAAAACTGATAGGGAACCTGTCACAGAAAACACGAAAAAAGTCCTACGATCAACTCTGTTATAAAATACGGCCGTGCAAGGCAACAAATGCCATTATGACTGCCGTACCGTGTAATTCGGCGTTACACATTACACGTAAGGCTGCAACCCACACTTGAATATATTTCAAGTTTGTGAGCTCTTTCTTACTCCAGGACACGGAATGGTAGAGGGACTGGAAAAAATTCAAGTAGCTTGTTGGATAAATTTTGCTATGTTTTTTTTTCATCGCAAAAAATTAAAACATTTTTTTTTTAATTCACTCGCTTATACGTATGTTAGGCTAATCAGAATTACCGATTACGTGGTAAAATAAATTATTCATGGAACTTAAAGGCAACACGTACATAAGCACTTCTTACCCAGAAATCGAAGCCAGAATGACGATGTCGCAAGCCTTACTGGCGATATTGACCAAGGTCGCCTGAGGTGACAGGGTCCTCTTAGAGACTGGTAGTGGTTGGCTTACTCATTCTGCGACAGCCGTCATTTGAAATTACTCTCGATCTGTGAGATCTGTCTGCAAGATCTAGTCTAGGAACTTCAGTAGTTTGCTGGTTCGTTTGGCAACAGCCAGCATTTCAAACTCTACACGGTTTACAGTTGGTTGAACAACTTTAAAATAAAACTTCGAAAACGTTGCTTTACAAAATGTTAACAACTACGTAAAACTTACATCAATGTTGGAACCATATAATAAAAAGTAGTAATTAAATTAACGCCGTACTGAAAGTGTAATTATTTTAATGGTTAGAAATTTGAAGCGGATTTCTTAATTACTTGAAAATATTGCACTATTAATTACCGCACAAGTAACAATAAAGCTAGTTAAAATTTCACAGCATCGCTATTTTGACGTATGAATTCTAATAATTAGGTCAAGTTTTTAAAAGTTGGCACCATGATTGAGATCACAATATGTAAAGAAGTTATGTCCAGGTGCTCACATGACTTAGATTTACGGACCACAACTTTGTTTGCAATAATTACCGTTGCACAGCACCTGCTTATAGGCCAAATAAGTAGCACTCTTCTTACGTTGGGACACTTGCGAGTCGTCGGCGACCATTGCCAGTGCTCGCATAAAGCACTCGAGAGACGCCGGTGTCCGACACTGACAGGACTGCCAACTCTAACTTGAAGCTTGCAAACTTCGTAGAAATTCATTTTTGTCACTTTATTACTGTAGTCATCGCACTTATAACCCCATATGGCGAGTCGACTTCCAGTTTAATTTGTAAATCTTCTGCAGAATGTTGAAATCGAAATTCACGACCACACAAACGAGCGCTCGACAAGAAAGCAACGGTTACGTGCACTGCTCTGTCTGCGTCCTACACTAACTATATATACACTTGATGCAGACAGCGGCCAGTCACAGCAACGCTGTCGTTCGACGGCGGCGGGGATCGTAACTACAGCGTCAATGTGAGCCACCACAACGTCGCTGTATCCGCAGTGAGAATGGCAGTGCATTTCCAAGTTAGTGATGACAGTTTCCCATGACTCTCACAAGCCACCCAGGCTATAAAGAACCTAAGATGTTGCTCAACTTTTCCCGCAAAAAGTTGAAGTTCTATAAAGATATGGGACAAAAATTAATCAATGTTACTAAATTATGTGTCCGTACAAATATTTGAAAATGATGCGCCACGTAAAATTAAAACGGGAGAAATCTGGGCATCAGTTAAAATCTGAGGATTTTGTGCCATTGGGAAAGAAGCGATATGAGGATGGAGCAGCGAGTGAATGCAACTGTGGAGAAACTGGAGCACCACGAAAAATCCTACCGGCCAGCACTACACCAACATCCACCATGTTTTCACAAAACCCAACTNAGAAACTGGAGCACCACGAAAAATCCTACCGGCCAGCACTACACCAACATCCACCATGTTTTCACAAAACCCAACTTGGCGTGAAAGACCAGCTATGTGCCGAAAGGAAAGAAATGTAATCCATGTATTTCGCAGGAAATGTAAGGGGCCGCGCATACCTGGTGTTTGAAATGTGTTACAGAGTGTTTCAAAAATCAGTTTTTCCACGAATATATTAAACGTGCGTCGAATATGCTGATATGCGAAAAGAACACACACTTCAGGCGACAGATGTCGAGTGCTTTCAACACGTCAAGCTCATAAGAAACGATATTCCTAAGTATTAAAAAATGGCTTTAAAAAAGGGCCCTTTCAAAGTGTTGTATCTCAAAATATACTTGTCAGATATACTGTATACAGAACTACTCAAGGGCTCTGAATTGAACCTTCCTAAAGACATTCTACCAATAAAATAACAGGGCCACCGCTTAAAGCCCCATATGTAGATGCAGCACAACGAGAGCACTGCACACTAGTTAAGAGTTTTGCGCTTGGGCCGATAGAGCACTTGATGAGCGTGGCAGTATCGCCCTTATCGCTCTCGCTCTTCTCGGTCTTAAACGTGGGAAACGTTCTAGGTATGTGGGAGCCTTAAAATAAATATTCGCCACTGACGAAAATGAACAATATCGGATTTCGCTACTATGTACTGAAACATTAGAGAGTTTGGTGAGATTCGGCGAATGGTTTAAAACGTTTTCATGCAATCACACACAGACAGTGCCACTTTCTTTTCCCTTCTGGCAGACGGGTAAAATAGGGCATTATTACATCACAGCTGATGTCATATATCCTGGAGGACGTTACTGCACTGGATATAATGGCAGCAAAGACAAGCAAAATGATGCTTATACCATCCCTTAGGATGTACCAAACCGCTTTCAGCCTTATTTGACAGCCAAGTAGCACGATGGTTGGCAATATATATATTTGTTTTCAATTGTAGCTGTTTTACAAATTGTAAGACAACAAACGGAATTCATTTGTTAACTCAACGGTGAAACAGTGTACCATTGAAGTACAAATTATGGTTCAATTAGATTGAGTGAGTCTGAGATATGAAGTAGAATCGAACANTGAAGTACAAATTATGGTTCAATTAGATTGAGTGAGTCTGAGATATGAAGTAGAATCGAACAACGTTGCTTGCACTTGTCATAAACTGAATGTTCACCCAGGGGTTGGCGGCCACTCGCTCAAGAGAACATGGCAGCTACGAGCGTGGTGAGGCACTTGCCTTGGTAACTGGTTTCTAAAGGCGTTAGCTGGATCCACTCCTCTCTTCACGGTTGCTCTCCGAGACTCGTGTTTATCGCACTTTGCGCGAGGCTTCGGCTTGACTGCCGATGGCTTTGGGAGGACGGTGCAGCACATTCCCCTCCTGCCTGGCCACCTCTGGCATCTCTGTACTCTGATTCGCCACAATGGATCGTCTTTTCCGCCATATCTTCTTGAAGGGGCTAGTGAACGGAGAAAACTTCTCTTAAATAGTGCGCAGAGTGGCCGGCCTGTTGTCGTACGTGATCAACGTACACGTCCCGCGAAGTAATGTATCTCACAGTATTTGTGAGTTCCGTTTTTACTGTGATTTCTTCAAAATAATGCTAAACTATAACTTCGAAAGAAAAAATTACCAAGTATATTTATTAGTTCTACACGAGTTTTTAAAATTAATTACAATCTGTGCTGCCGGGATACCTACAATGGGACTGGGCTCATCAACAGATCTGATNGAAACTGGAGCACCACGAAAAATCCTACCGGCCAGCACTACACCAACATCCACCATGTTTTCACAAAACCCAACTGGAAATCAAACCCAACTTGGCGTGAAAGACCAGCTATGTGCCGAAAGGAAAGAAATGTAATCCATGTATTTCGCAGGAAATGTAAGGGGCCGCGCATACCTGGTGTTTGAAATATGTTTCAGTGTTTCAAAAACCAGTTTTTCCACGAATATATTAAACGTGCGTCGAATATGCTGATATGCGAAAAGAACACACACTTCAGGCGACAGATGTCGAGTGCTTTCAACACGTCAAGCTCATAAGAAACGATATTCCTAAGTATTCAAAAATGGCTTTAAAAAAGGGCCCTTTCAAAGTGTTGTATCTCAAAATATACTTGTCAGATATACTGTATACAGAACTACTCAAGGGCTCTGCATTGAACCTTCCTAAAGACATTCTACCAATAAAATAACAGGGCCACCGCTTAAAGTCCCACATGTAGATGCAGCACGACGAGAGCACTGCACACCAGTTAAGAGTTTTGCGCTTGGGCCGATAGCGCACTTGATGAGCGTGGCAGTATCGCCCTTATCGCTCCCGCTCTTCTCGGTCTTAAACGCGGAAAAACGTTCTAGGTATGTGGGAGCCTTAAAATAAATATTCGCCACGGTCGAAAATGAACAATATCGGATTTCGCTACTATGTACTGAAACATTAGAGAGTTTGGTGAGATTCGGCGAATGGTTTAAAACGTTTTCATGCAATCACACACAGACAGTGCCACTTTCTTTTCCCTTCTGGCAGTCGGGTAAAATAGGGCATTATTACATCACAGCTGATGTCATCTATCCTGGAGGACGTTACTGCACTGGATATAATGGCAGCGAAGACAAGCAAAATGATGCTTATACCATCCCTTAGGATGTACCAAACCGCTTTCAGCCTTATTTGACAGCCAAGTAGCACGATGGTTGGCAATATATATATTTTTTTCAATTGTAGCTGTTTTACAAATTGTAAGACAACAAACGGAATTCATTTGTTAACTCAACGGTGAAACAGTGTACCATCGAAGTACAAATTATGGTTCAATTAGATTGAGTGAGTCTGAGATATGAAGTAGAATCGAACAACGTTGCTTGCACTTGTCATAAACTGAATGTTCACCCAGGGGTTGGCGGCCACTTGCTCAAGAGAACATGGCAGCTACGAGCGTGGTGAGGCACTTGCCTTGGTAACTGGTTTCTAAAGGCGTTAGCTGGATCCACTCCTCTCTTCACGGTTGCTCTCCGAGACTCATGTTTATCGCACTTTGCGTGAGGCTTCAGCTTGACTGCCGATGGCTTTGGGAGGACGGTGCAGCACATTCCCCTCCTGCCTGGCCACCTCTGGCATCTCTGTACTCTGATTCGCCACAATGGATCGTCTTTTCCGCCATATCTTCTTGAAGGGGCTAGTGAACGGAGAAAACTTCTCTTAAATAGTGCGCAGAGGGGCCGGCCTGTTGTCGTACGTGACCAACGTACACGTCCCGCGAAATAATGTATCTCACAGCATTTGTGAGTTCCGTTTTTACTGCGATTTCTTCAAAATAATGCTAAACTATAACTTTGAAAGAAAAAATTACCAAGTGTATTTATTAGTTCTATACGAGTTTTTAAAATTAATTACAATCTGTGCTGCCGGGATACCTACAATGGGACTGGGCTCATCAACAGATCTGATGTATCTTACTCGGCCTTTGTCTACGAACATGATCATTAGTAAGAGAATTCTGCTTGCTGGAGGATGCCCAGTGGGTTTCCTCTCCTGATGACAGGCTGACGTGGTGGGCTGACGCAGCCTTAGTACATTCAGCACGAGAGGAGTGGGATGCAGTCAGAGGCGTTCCAGGAGTTACCTCGAACCCACAGCGTTAAGGGCCGTCAAACTCACACTCAACTAACAACCGCGGTAAGGCAATCTTTCTTGAAACACCTGATATCTGTGGACGTCGCTCTGGTCAGTATTCAGAGGAAGTNACAACCGCGGTAAGGCAATCTTTCTTGAAACACCTGATATCTGTGGACGTCGCTCTGGTCAGTATTCAGAGGAAGTAGTGCGAGGTTTTGATAAACCAATTACCTTACAGAGCAGGCTCATACCTATATCATTAACTTAGTCTACCTATTGTNAGTGCGAGGTTTTGATAAACCAATTACCTTACAGAGCAGGCTCATACCTATATCATTAACTTAGTCTACCTATTGTTAAAGTGGGGGCAGAACTCTTCATGGGTTGTTACTTGAGCTCTGGTGTAAATAAAGCAGCTATTATTTGCTTATTGGCTGTTGTCGCAGAAGGGAAACAATTTTATGTTTTCTTGTTGGACGTGATCCTTTCTCCACATCTATGGTTTTATTACTGGCTGATATTTATTCAAGGCACGTGAAATAAACTGTCTTAAAGCTGTAAAGTAACTTAAACGTTCGGAGGCGAAGGNGGCTGATATTTATTCAAGGCACGTGAAATAAACTGTCTTAAAGCTGTAAAGTAACTTAAACGTTCGGAGGCGAAGTAAACTTACTCGCATATTTTCTGGCCTCTAGGATACTTGCACAAGAGCTTCAAAAGTTTTAGTCAGTATCTTCAATCTAACGGGATAATTGCTTAAATATTGTACTTAAAAACATGTTAATGTAGGAACAACGATCAGCAGTTGGTTGATATCATCTAGATATTGTCAATGTAGNTAGTCAGTATCTTCAATCTAACGGGATAATTGCTTAAATATTGTACTTAAAAACATGTTAATGTAGGAACAACGATCAGCAGTTGGTTGATATCATCTAGATATTGTCAATGTAGATAGTAATTGTATTTACAACTGTGATAATGATAATGTTACGTGGCCGCTGCTTTCCTTCGCTTCCCTTGACATCACCCCGCACGAGCGAATGAGTGTGTGTAGGCCACGCCGTAACTTCATGTAACAAAGGCATGCCGCCGCGCCTCGCATGCCGCCACGTGCAGTCGTAATACACTTACTGTATCTCGCACGCTCCTGATTCTCTGCGGATTGAATTTCTACGGTTATCTACGAAAGAATGTTCTGGTTATTGCCGTAGCCTCTCTCAGCGTGGCTCGGGGTGCAGGGAACCTTCCAGATCGGACGACTGAGATTATTTAAGCGCGATGGGACTCAGAGACGACAGTTTCTGAGAGTTGACAGTTCGGAGGATTATGCGACCTTAAAGACGGGTGTGCGAGGACCAGCGAAACGACGAGCGAGCAGAGAGTCAAGTGGCGGAGAGAGAGAGAGAGAGAGAGAGAGAGAGAGAGAGAGAGAGAGAGAGACTGGCAGGCGGGACTGTTGAACTGGATGCTTAAGTGTAGGATGCTTAAGTGTAGGACATTTAAAATTATGGCAACAGACAGACTGAATATGTGTTAATAATGAGTGTGAATTAACTATGACCAAAATAGAGACAATCAGAAGGAATTTAATTTTAATCGAGATTGACATTAAATATTGCACTCACTGAGAATAATAAGAGGAACAGTGGAGATAGTTAGTTTAAAGTTTGAAAATAATTGTTGTGTGGAAAAATTAAAATTGAATTTAGTTCTTTTGTTTTTGTTGAGACCTCCATCCCTTGTGAACTCGAATACGCCCCTCTGGCATATTGTAATAATAATGTAATAATAATAATGTTACCATTTCATTAAAATCAGTGGGTTAAACCAGGTTCGTTAAGGGATGGAGGTTTTAATTAAATAAAAGAGTTAATTATAACTTCCTAATTTATTAAAAATAATAACAACGAAAATACTTTCGTCTCAATGTCTCACAATAAATTTATCTCTCTTGCTATTTACAGTTAACAAATTCAATCCTTACAGATTGAAATTACCTCAAAGAAGTTAATGTATATAAATAACTAAAATCAGTCATTATAGGCAGTGTATCAGAAACTAGTGAATTACTTTATAAATTATATGTCCATATTTGACAGTTCCAATATTTACAATAACGTCCATAACGCATGTTCATGCAGTCCCATCTCAGTTTANATATGTCCATATTTGACAGTTCCAATATTTACAATAACGTCCATAACGCATGTTCATGCAGTCCCATCTCAGTTTAGTCCAGATTCCACCACACCGGTCCACGATGTTCTAGAGTTCTCCGAGCGCCCTCATGCACAGTATCGTTCACTCGTCGGGTTTATGCCATCACGTCTGTTCATATCACGAACACCTCGTCCGCCATCGTCTCGCAATCCCTCGTCGTCGTCCGTCCTCTTCGCCGATGTCCCTCGCCGCACTCGACTTCACCCCGGTTACAACACTTAGCTTAGCAAAAGACTTCTACCAACAGACTCCCGACCCTTGGACCGTTACAATATTTAAAGGGTCGTAGGCCATCGCCCAGCAATTTCTTTAAATGCCACGTTGCGCCGAGGGTCCTAGTTCCCAGAATATTCTTACGCATCGTCTAAACTCGTCGGTTTATTCAGCAGCGGGAGGGGTGGCTTTGACGACAGACAGGTCAGTTGACGAGCATTCCCGGCCCCCATCTACGTGACTGCGAGCGGGTCTGCCTGGGGAGAGGGGTTGGTCGAGGTGCCNCCGCACATACCACACCGCTCTCACAGTCTGCACTGCCTGCTTCACCTCTACTCCAATGCACATTCTGTATTCTTATACCATATGTCATATCCACATTGCCTATTTGCTTTAGTCATGCGCCGGCCAAGTGGAGTTTACAGAAAAGTAAATATTATACAAATATAATAATTCTTACACTTAAATGAATTAAAAAAAACATAAACAGAAAACCAAGTAAATAATTTTAGTATTCACACATGTTTACCAAACACTTATAATTCAACGTTAAGTGATGTAACCTACTTTCCCTCCGTTGTTGCCAACATTACGGCACGCACGCTAGTCAGTGTACCGGTTGAAATACTATATGCAGATAGGGGCAGCGAAAACGTTCATTTCAGAAGTGCTCACTTCACTGTGAACATCCTGTAGGTATGTGAAGCTGCACACCTCTCGGCATTCCTGTGATCGGCCTTTAAGGCTCGGCGTCATCCGCTATGTTGGGTTGTTTAATTTCTTGCTAATTTAAGATTTTGTGAAATAAAATAGAAAAAAAAAATACCGCTATTGAAATGTAGTTGTTTGCCTTACTCTGCAGTAGCCTACATACATGCAATTCGGAGTATCAATGTAAAATATTTCGCAAATACCATAATATTAACTTTGAAATAGCAACAAGTTGCGACCATTTTGCGACTACCAGATAACAAGTGGTTTAAATTAAGTACAAAAATATTAAACAACTCGTGAAATTTAAATATTCTCGTCAGAAACTCCTAACAATTACTCTGAAACTGAAACTATGACACGAAAACGAAGAATTTCTGCGTATGAGTCTATAGCAAATAATTTTAGTTGTCCTATTATAAAGTTTTTACAAAAATGGCATTGTGTTTCAGGTGTAAATATAGATAGGTATCATAGATATGTTATGCATGTAACTACACATTTATTGTTTCTTTTTTTATTTAGTTTAAACACCAATTACCCACAAAATTAGAACTTATGATAAATATGTTTAAATAAACCGGGACTTTTTTAACAACAATTTTCATTAATTTCGTAATACCCCTCTCCTAGTGCGTACAAAATTTACGGTGTTGTTTACTTTATGGCAGAGCGGTTTTGCACATATTTGAGTATTTTTGAATTACACTATAAAGCCTACGTAAAACTTAATACTAGGAGAGAAAATGATTATTGCATTAAAGTTATTATTTAGCTGAGCTTGATTGGCAGATGGTAGAAATGCATCACTAACCCTGTGGGTTCAATACACTTGACTACATTTGCACGCTGGTCACTGCTCACCACAACGTTACTACTTAGTGAGCTGGGGCGAGAGTCTCCACTCCTTCATCTGTAATGGTACTCGGGATGCTGTATCATTTTAGCGCTATAAAACCATCAGACATCTACATTTTAGATTAGTTGCAAGTAGACGCATACTGCAAATAAAAATGTGGACGCTGGCCTAAGGGCCCGAAATATGACACGTTGCGATATGCACCCATCATTATAACTGTCCATATATTAATAATTACTTTCCTGTATTTTGTCGATGCCTTTATTTTACCAAACACGCCTGTTTTATTGTAAGGTTTAACAAATTTAAATGATTTGTAAATTTCCATTACAACTTCGATAGAAAATTGTTAAATTACCTGTCCTGAGAAAG
>NQII01000094.1:1376380-1396629 GCA_002778355.1 Clitarchus hookeri
CATCTGCACCTCATGTCATCAACGCCACAGGAAAACTAATTGTTTTGTTTAGACAAGGACGAGATAAAGCGCGCGGGAAGGTGCTGCACAATGCGTTTTACGATGTAGTACCGCTAGATTCGTTCATATATTTCGAAATGTAGAAATCGAAGGTCTGTTAATTGATGCAGTGCGTCTTGGATCGCATTTGTGTGATCTCGAATGCAAACAGTTGGATAAGCCTATGAGGCGGAAAAAATTAGAACACACAAGTGGTAACAGTAGTACGATTATGTACCTTCTGGGACATGACATCTTGCATTGTGGTTCACGTCACAGCAGGGGTCACGCTCGGCGACCTGGAGCGGTCACGTTATCGACAAAAGTCACTTCATTCAGAAATGGGAAATTTTGCCCCAAAATAGCATTTCCCCCAAAAACATTTCCAAAAAAAAAAAAAAAAAAANAATTGGATTCGAGGCCAACCATACCGACCAACCATACAGGTCAACGACTGACTCCACCCCAAATTGACTCTGCTCATAACTGACTCATCCCAAGAATGACTCCTCCTGAGAACGACTCCACCCAAAAATGACTCCACCCAAAATTTACACCACCCAAAATTTACACCACCCAAAATTGATTCCATTCAAGACTGACTTCACCCAAGACTGGCTCCTACCCAGACCAACTCCTGCCAAAAGACTATAACAATTTGCAAAAACTTCCCGAAATCTTGGCAAATCTTCGCAAGTATTCGGGCAAACATTGCAAAACATATCACACACAGTTGACCATGCCAAAGGCCATACCATTCAATAATATCGACCAACAGTTTTGGCCATCTGGGTCCACCCAAGACTGAATCCACCTAAGACTGATACATCCCAAGACTATTTCATCCCAATATTGACTTCACCAAATGATGGCTCCACCCAAAAGTGGCTACACCCAAGACTGGCTCCTCCCAAGAAGGATTCCACCCGAGACTGATTCCACCTGAGATTGATTCCACCTGAGAATGATACCACACAAGACAGACTCCTACAAAGACCAACTCCTGCCAAACTGACTAGAACCATTATCATAACCAACCAATAAGAGCAACTACCCATACCAGTCATAAATTCCAATAGACGACGAAGGCCAATCTTGAAATAAGTCGCATAATATGAATAAAATTCCTGAACTCTTCATGCAAATCTTCGCAAACCTTCGTGAAACTACACAAAAACTTAGCGAAAATTCCATAAAAATTCTCACCCACTGTTATTATGCAGCGAATGGAGCAATGAGAATCGGTAATTCTGAGAAGCATGTCGTGAGCCATGTCACAAATCGATACACGAGCTGCATAGCATGCCTAAAAGTATGTCATGAACAATGCTGCTAACCATGACGAGAGTTACGGAACATTCTTAAAAGTAAGTCATGGATCATGTCACAAACCAAGATGCTAGCCATGAAAAGTATCTCAATGCATGATGCCATCCACATCATGAAGCATTCTGTTACGAGGGTCTGTTGGACGATGGGTGAATATCTTATACATGTGGGTGGGGCCAGTTATCCCTGGAGCCAGTCTTTGGAAAGGACAGACTTGGGTGGAGCCAGTATTAGGTGGAGATAATCTTGGGATGAGATAATCTTAGCATGAATCAGTCCTGGGTTGAATGAGTATCGGGTGGAGTCAGTCTTGGGTGGAGCCAGTCGTTGACTAAAATGGTTAGTCGGTGTTATTGGTTGGTATGGCAATTTGTATGCTCAATTTTGGATGAGAAGATTTGCGAAGTTTATCCGAATATTTACAAAGGTTTGCGAAGTTTTTGCGAAGATTTGCAAAGATTTTGCATAGTTGTTGCGAACTGTTCTAGTCATTTTGGCGGGAGTTGGTCTCATTAGAAGCCAGTCCATCTTTGGATGAGACAGTCTTGGGTTGAATCAGTCTTGGGTTGAGTCAGTTTTGGGTGCAGTCTGTCTTGGGTGGAATTAGTCTTAGGGGAGATTTAGTGTTGGACTGAGTTAGGTTTAGGTGGATTCAAACTTGAATGGAGTAAGTTTTGGATGCAGTTAATCTTGGGTTAGTCAGTCGTTGGCCAGTATGGTTAGTCGGTGTGGTTGACTGGCCTCACTGTTTGGCCTGGTTGGTTGGCCTGGTTGATTTGCCTGATCGGCTGGTATATTCCTTTGTTATGGCCAACTAGTAATACAAATTCTGTGTGGTTTGGGCCAATCATGAGGGATGGTGAGTGGTTGTTGGGGGCGATGAAATAGCCAATGAAATATAGTGATGTTGTCGAAGTATTCGGACTATAGTTAGTAAATGGAGATGGTAGAATTGATTGTAGGATGAGGAGGGGGTGTCTGTGGTGTTGTGGTAGTTGGAGAAGGGAGTTGAACTTTAGAGAGTAATCAGATGATATATGGAAATAGATTGGTGGTGGGGGTGGAGTTAAACAGAATAATTGGTCAAATTATAATGAGTAAATATTGTGGAGTGGGAACCTAGCTCGAGTAAGATGATGGGGTTGTTGTCGGTCAGTAGGGGAGGGGTTTGGGGCGGGACAGTGAGGGACGGTAGGAAGTCATGAGGAGTGTTGATGGCAGGTGTGGATGGTGAGGGGGACGAGTTATGGCTAGCAAATGTGGAGGTGTGTTCCAAAACTTCATTCCTCCATTTTTTTAAAATATTTTTCGAGTTATATTAGTAATTCTGTAGCTCTGGCAGCCCTTCGTCGAATTATGATCACAGAATGTGCCAAAACCCTTTCCTTCCCAGTAAAATAAATAGTTGCAAATTATATATAATTCCAAAACTTTATTCTTCCACATTTAGTACTGTTCCAGACATTAACTCTTCCAGAAGATGTTCCCAGGCTAAAACTTTACATATCCTCAGCAAAAATTTTCTCCATCATAGCGATATGTTCCATAATCTAAGAGTAAGGGTAAAAGTTTGTTCACAGACAGTTCTCTCTATGTGAGGTATATCTGCCTTCAGAGTGCGAAACATTGGGAAATTATTTTGCAGGGAAGGTTACTTTCCAGAAGAAAGGAGAGGACAGATTACCCAAAGCAAAAAACACACTATTGGGAGACAAAGGGTTCGTCAATTTCCTTTAAATCTGGAGGCTGCAGAATCACATTGCACAAGAGAGAAAACTGTGAAAACATACTTGCCTAGTGATTATACTATTCGGAAATTGTGGTTAGACTACAATAAGCACGATATGGATGGATATCAAGTCAAGTACAATTTCTTCAGAGATATTTTCGACCATGATTTTAACTATAGCTTTAAAAAACCAGCTGCAGATGCATGTTCTGCATGCATCAGATTAAGAGTACTTATTTCGACCACAACATGTGCAATAAATGAAGCCATGACCCAACCCACTGTCCATAAAATGAGAAGTAGTGCATTTATCACCTTCTTACGACAGATAATGGTCCAAATGTTTTGAAACTGTCATTTGACTGTGAAAAGAATCTTATTTATCCCAAAACTGCCTGATCAGTCAGTCTATTACTGCTGCTAACTGTACCAATATAACTCCACTGTTTGTGTTGGTCCTTCAACTGTCCCACAAAACACAAACACTGTTTTTATCTACTCATTGGTAGAAAGTGACAGGGCAGAAGGCTCAAATTAAATTGCTTCACTTCAATTTCACTTGCTTTGTAATTGGGATTTGCAGCAAATAAATAGAGTTGAGCCGTTTTGTGATGGGTGTCCCGGACATAATAAGAACATAACCATCATTGGCATGTTAGCCAAGTGGTCATGTTCTGATTACTCTGAAAATGTGGTATAGTTTACATTACTTGACCGGCCACTCGTTCCTGCCCCCAGACCGAGTGTTTGGCAGCATAGAAAAAATAGCGAAGAGAAAGGACACTACCGTTCAACCTTAAGAGTATGAAGAAATATTCTGACAGTTGGCACAGTTAGAAGTTGTGGAGATGATGACCCTGTGTGTAGTTGGAAAGTTGAACTAACACCAGTCATAAAACAGCCTACCCAACTGTATTGCAGATGTACTGCCTCAAAACAATTTGTTTTGATGAAGAGCCCTGATAACACACAACGAATCCCGATCAGAGGGGAGGCAAACTAAATGACAGATTTGTCGGAATTTAAACCTCTTTTAAAGAAGGGAAAACGCTTTAGTGAGATAAACCCCTATTTACTACCCAACAAAGTTAGTGTCAAGGCTGGAAAAGTGAAAGGTGTGAGGGCACTGCTGAGAAAATATTTTGGAGATAATTGGGATTTAATGGAGAACATTGTTTACTGTCGTCGAACACTGCAAGAACCACAGATTCCAGAGACAGTGAAGTTGAAGAGGTTGGAGATGGCATGATATGGGACGAAACTGAAGATGTTCGACTTTAACTGTCACGTGCTGGGCATAGTACTGTAAGACATTTTAAGTACTTCAGTGACAGTAAATAATGTTGTTTATGTTTGGGAAAACCTTGCAAATGTTTATTGTATTAAGGACATATTAGTGTGTATGTAATGCTTTATTATTATTGTTATTACTCAGTTTGTGAATTGTATTGTTAGTAAAGATGAAACACATTTTTATTCCGATTGAACAGAGCATATTATTGGAGTTTTTGCAAAACCATGCCAATTATGGTTGCTCCAAAACTGTGACACTCTTCAGGTTCTCGTTCCAAAACTTCACATATCCAGCATTCTGCACCAAAACTAAAACAATCCAAATTTAAACACATTTGAAAATAAAATCGACATCACTAGGATTATTCTTGCTCATGTAAACCCAATGCAATTACAATCAACTAGATTCTAATTGAACCAGTAACTCGAAATATATTGCTGTTTTCAATATACATGTTTTTCTTCTTTTCTGATAATTTTCCCAGAGTGGAAGAATGAAGTTTCGGAACTCACCTCCTCATATGGTGAAGAGGTCGAGCTATGGCCAGTTAATTGTGAGGGGTGGAGAGTCAGGTAGTGGGTTGGTGGTATGTGTGGTTGTTGGGAAGTCGAGCTATGGTGTGTAAATGGCAAAAGAGGTGGAGCGAGGAGAGTTGTGATGGCGGCAAGAGTGGAGGGGAAGGGTAGANAACTTCGTTCTTCGCATTTGTTATGTATTTTTTTCTTCAAATTTTAACAATTTTGTTTAGATGTTCTGCAATGTTTTTAAATAGTTTATTTATACAATTAAAATGGGATTATAACATATAATATATTTTGCGTATAAAAATTACAATATATAGTTATATTACCTTATATATAGTCATAAAATTGTTCCCTAGAATCCGCAGCAAACGAGTGAAATTACTGTATTATTGTAATTAATCAATTACTGTAATATATTTTAATTATTTATTTTAATATTTTAATTAATAAATAATTCCTATATATAATTTTAAATGAAAAACTCTGGGATGGTGCACTTTCAAGACCCTGTTGTTAAGCGTGACCGAAAGTCTCCATTAAAATGAAATAATATCATAATTGTTTAAAATACTGTTTTTATTTGATTAATTAAATATTGATTCTTAAATGATGAGCAGTGCGCTTCTCCCATGCCACGACTCAGCCTCCACAATGGGAAATGACAGTTGTAGAGTTTACAACCTCCACAATGGGAAGTGACAGTTGTACAGTTTACGCTCGTTTATGTCAAATAAATTGTTTCCATCAAATTACAAATAAATTCAAAATGAAAAATTTCATTAATTTGAAAAGTTTATTGAACTGAAAAATTAATTTGATTTTTCCAATACAAGAAATTCGCAGCATAGGAAGCACATTTTTTATTTAAATTCCGAGTTAATTTTACATCTATATATTAAATGTCGGTATTGTCTAATTGTATTGTATTTTATATTAATTTGTTTTCTTAATAAACACATATGATTTATAAAAAATTTTAAAATATATTATTAATTTTGAATGTTTTTTCATTAAAAATAAATTTGCTAAATATTGTACTTATTTCATGTTTGGTGCACTCAAATTCTGATTACAAATTTTACTCGCCAGTTTAAAACACAAACGTTTAACAGTTTGATATTTTACTGAGTATTAATCCTTTCAGTAACAGTGTCTGTCATACGGAACGTGGCTCGGAACTGGCTTTAACGACATAACCTGTGCAAAGCAGAAAACCACATCCAATACGGGAAGACCGTTATGTGAGCGGGACTTACTTCACTGTCGACATTATGCTCCATAGTCTCATACAGCTGCAGCAGGAGAAAGCGCGAACATATTGTTACTGGCACCGTTATGTCACAGTGTCATACTGCGGTAATACTAGTACAGTCTAAAGTTATTTATTTGTTTTATTGAGAATAAGATGCATGAAATTGTGTGTGTATATTTATATATTTATACATACATACATACATACACACACGAGTAAATAAAATATTTTAGACTATTGTTATTATAAGATGTAGTATAGAGTTTAGAATTTATTTGTATTTTTATAAAGTAATTAATATGTTTTTAATATATTTTTGTGGAGACCACATTCACATTTCCTCACCGTATTTTCCAATTTCATAGTTTTATTTGTACAATCCAAATTTTTAAAATGAATTAAATATGATGGAACTAGGTACAGTAAAGTTTTTCTAAAATATAATTTCTGTATTAATATATTATACAAATCATTAACTTTATCAATCAGAAATATTTAAAATTCTAATAGTGAAAAAAAAAAATTATGTTCAGGGTTCACTTAGGTTTTGTGCAGGATTTGTTTTGTAATTTTCTTTTTTGAATAAATCGCACATAATTATTTCCAGGATTTTTTCTTGGTTTTTATGTGAAGTTAGTAAGTTGTTAATAGTTTTTATGATTTTATGGGGGTCGTAAACTGAGCTTCTTCTAACAGTTCACAAAACAAGCATAAAATTCGGATTCTTCGTGAAAAACATGAAATATAAAGTTGCTAATAACAACATGCATTTTTTTATGTTTCAGGATTTGCGTTCTATGATTCCTTGTTTACATCTACTTGCACACTAGTTTGACACGACTTTCTTGACCCTGATCCAGTAGTAAGCATTTAGTTCTCGAGTGGCCGGATTATACTGAGCTACTGGAACAAGAAAATTGGTTCTGCCTGACGAAGGCATAGCAGACAACGAACAACCACTGTTCGAAAAGTCCATTGTTGTACCTGTTTATAACGCTAAGTGTTATACACAGTCAAGGTACGGCATAACAATAACCTGTATTTCCTTCTATGAACGTAGGGTGAAAAGGATCTTAGTCAAACGGCAGAGTAACTGGGAAGGCAAAAAAACACCACTTGTGTGGAACAATTTCCCGACATCTTTCTGCATCGACATTCAATTAACTGACAATTCGCGAACTAATCAATATATTTCACCTTTCAACATCGCCTCAGCTGATCCTGCGCACTGCTTCCGTCTTCCTTAAAATGCTTCCATCGCTTGACTACAGCCGAGCTGCCGGTTGGTTCCTCGCCGTACGCTTGTTTTATCATCTCGAACGTTACCTGGCCACGTTTGTGTAACTGGACACAACCCAGTATCGATCAGTCTGGTTACCAACTGTGTGTCGCTATATTCTGCTTCCGTTCGTCTTTTATTAGCGAGCGAAAATCCCAAGCTGTGGGTCTGCGTTACTCGCATAGACAAAGCACGCCGCAAGTAATCCTCACGAGCGACAGTCACAGAACCGGCGCGGCGCAGTGTTTCCTGTCTCGAAACTTTCGGGAAAGCTCTCGTAGTTGCCATAACATTGTAATTACCTACGTCTTTTTGGCTGCTACAAATCATAATAAAAAACCACTGCAGCGAAAGTGTATTTTGCTAAAGATTGTGCTACACATTTCGAAGCGCCTTCTGTGGCAGAAAATATATAAATACAAAATGTGAAAAGTGAGGCAACCCTTGACTACAGCTGAATTGCTTTATATGCAGAAAATATAAGCTACTGTTTTGCGCATTCTGTTACACATGTTCAAAAAATCGTTCACACATGACTCATCCTTTGGTTTTGGCAGTTTAGTCGAATCCATGATATGTCACCAAAATCTGTATTATTCATGTTTGTCATAAATGCACCAAAAAAGTCGTTTGGTTCCAGGATGACGAGTGGTGTTTGGGAAGAGCAAGACACAAGCAATACTTCTCGATATAGTCTATTCGAAGTTTCTTCACACTTTTTGAATCAAACCATCGAAAATCACCCCGTGTAAGGCGTGCTTTGTTCTTTTCTAAATATGTAATGTATCAAAGGCATTTTATACTTGCGTTACCATAAAAATACTTCATTTTTGGTTAAATTGAACTTTTAATTATATTTTATATGCAAATAAATATATTTTATTTATAATTAAATTGAATAAAAACAGGGAGAAAATAGGAGAGTTAGTAATGAAATAGTTGTCATGCAAAATATTATTATACTGAGTGCGTGCGAATGTGGTTCGTTGTCCCTCTAGTGTAATTTTCTATACTAGGTTANATGCAAAATATTATTATACTGAGTGCGTGCGAATGTGGTTCGTTGTCCCTCTAGTGTAATTTTCTATACTAGGTTAAGCTTTGTTTACATGGACTGGAGGAATATCCTGGAAGTAGAACATTAGCAGTGCTTCAGAAGTGTTGGAAGTAACAGTGGACGGAATATGTATTGATCGAGCTTGTTGAGCATTGACGACCATTGGCTCAGGAAATATAATCATCTGAAATTCAAACGAATAAAAATGATTTGGTATTTTAAATGAATTTATTTGGTCTTTGCAACACGTTTCCGATCCCGATTATCGCTCAGACACAGTGGGATGAGTGGCAAATAGATTACCCCCCCCCCCATAATTTCATTAGTAACGAATAACGACTAGAGAATTTCGCTCAGCTGTTTGTTCATTGGCTGCTGCCCCCAGCTAGAAGTCACTGCTACCACAGNAATAACGACTAGAGAATTTCGCTCAGCTGTTTGTTCATTGGCTGCTGCCCCCAGCTAGAAGTCACTGCTACCACAGACCAGGTAGCAAGTGCTTACGTCTTTGTTTTGTTGTTACTGACTCAGAGTTTAGCAGTGCTTCTCACAAACTGCGATCCTAGTGCTAATGTAACGTACATTATATGCTGTTCATGGTAAACTGAGTACTTTTGAAAGCCCTGCTTAAGATCTACTTGTAAGCAAATTGCGTATTCTTCCGCCATATGTACTATTAACTTTACTATGAGCTTGGATACTTTATTCATGTGTCGGTCAAGTAAAACTGCGAAATTATTAGTAAAGTAAACATTTAACATATTTGCTGATTCTTACATTTATTAACATAAAAAAATTAAAGGAAAACAAAATAAATAATTTTAGTACTCACAAATGTTTACCTAAGACTCATACTTCAACATTAAATGGTGGAACTACATGTCCTCCGTCGTTGCCACCTTTACTGGGCGCTTGTCAGTCGGTGTGCCCATTACAATGTATGCAGGCAGGGGCAGTGACATTTTTCAAAGGTTGATTCCAGAAGTGCTCAAACCACCGGGAACAGTCTATACGTGTGTTTAAAGTATAGTCATCAAGTACCTGCATGCGTTACCTTCAAGACGCGAGTCCAGTGAAAACTGCTAGCGTGCCAGGTGTGCATGTACTGCAGTGAAGTATACATTACGTGACAATCATCTCCCGGAAATCAGGCGTCTTCTAGAAATGGAATCGACGGGTGTATTTTGAAGCAGTTATGGACGCGTGTTCTTTCTGAGGAGTACTTCAAGAGAGCGGAGTTGTCCATGCTGCAGATAGTAGACTCATCGTGGTTTGATATAATGAAGTCTAACGCGGCGCAAAATGTGCCTGGCCTCAGGACAGAGCCAATAAAGCCAGAAAATATAAAAAGTTCGAACAAATCTAAAAAAATGCTGCGTCAATGTAAGTTGTTAGAGTGGGACGAAAGCACGATGTCACGCAAAAAAGCGATAGAGACCCGAAACCGAACTCTACAGGATATACGAAACAATACAGACATTAAGCGAGGAATGGTTGTATTACTGGCTGGTGACTTACGCCAAACTCTACCTGTGATTCAGAGGGACACACCTGCAGATGAAATCACAGCCTGTCTCAAGTCGTTAAACTTATGAGCAAATGTCAAGAAATTCAGCTTGACGACAAATATGAGAGTGCACCTCTACAATGACGTTGATACAGGACATTATGCTGATACACTATTAAAAATTGAAGATGGGTGGTTATAAACAGATGCCGAGGGCTGTGTGTTACTAAAGGGGGATTCTAGTAATTTGGTACAGAGTGATACGGAACTGATTGCTAGCGTTTACCCAGATATACAAAGAAATATAAATGACGACCAGTGGCTATGTGAAAGAGCGATTCTAGCACCAAAAAATGGCATCATTAGTGCTCTGTTCTGTGTTTATAATCAGTGTCTGTCTACTAACAAATACCATTATTTCTTCCTATAAGTATAAGTTTGTTACTATAACCACGCGAGCGAAGCCGTGGGTAAAAGCTACACATATATATATATATATATATATATGTTTATACCGGGTGGGCACCTAAGGTAGGCTACTTGAATCACACCGTCAATTTCAGTGGTAGAAGGAAATGTTTCAGACAAACGTTGCTTGGGTCCAAGGCGCTAATAACTTGATAGTCATAACTAACCCGTGCACGGGAGGGTAAAGAACATACAAAGGTCAACTTCGTTACTTTAAATGGAATGATAATTTTTATTAACACCCCTTGACAGTGAGTATGATGATGTAATAAATAGTTCTTAACAGAACTTTTGGTGGCCGTTGGATCGGTCGGTCTGGGCACCCGAAATGGCCTGCACGTTCTCCAGACTTAACGCCTATGGTATTTATCTGTATGGAACATTAAAGAAGCAGGTCTACAAAGACCCACCAACGACACCCGAAGACATGAAAGACCATACAACACGAGCTTGTTCTGCAATAAATCCAGATGAAATTCGACGTGCGGTATTGTCCGCTCAGAATCACTTTACAGCATGCATCAATGCTTCCTTTGTTATGTTATTATGATTTAAAGTGTTCAAATTGGTGAACTTGTGCATTGGTACATACTGTAAAGTGATTCTGAGTGGACAATACTGTACGTCGAAATTCATCTGGACTTATCACAGAACAAGCTCATGTTATACAGCCTTTCATGTCTTCGGGTGTCGTTGGTGGGTCTTTGTAGACCCATTGTTCCCCACAGATAAAAGTTCATAGGCGTTAAGTCTGGGGAATGCACAGGCCATTTCGTGTTTCCAGACCGACCGATCCAACGATAACCGAAAGTTCTGTTAAGAACTATTTATTACATCATCATACGCACTGTCGAGGGGTGTTAATACAAATTATCAGTACCAGTTATTAGCGCCTTGGACCCAAGCAACTTTTGTCTGGATTATTTCCTTCTGCCACTGAAATTGGCAGTGTTATTCAAGTGGCTGAAGTGCTTCATCCGATATATATATATATATATATATATATATATATATATATATATATCAAAGTCCTAGTTTACATAAACAGTGTTTTTAACTCAAATGCTAGCCACGTCATTTATGATAGTCGCGTTGGCAGAACAGGAGTTGAATGTTGGGACACGGAGTAGCCAACTGCGCACCTTGGGCAAGCACTCTGTCCCAGCCACGAAGGCCGCTCTTTGACAGTTGTGTGGCTGGCAGAACACAATATTCTCTGCAGAGGACACAAGGTTCGTAAAAACAAATTGTGTGTTAGATCGACAAAACAAACACAAATCGCATGGCTTTCGTGTGTCAGTACAGCTGAGGCGGAAGGATACGTCATGTCAACAAGACTTGCACTACCTTAGAACTGTCAAAACGTTGCCTTCGTAACTGTGTCAGAGTATACGAGCGTGTCGACTGTTAATGATTTAGTGGGCACTTTTAAAGGCTGTGCATAAAAGTTCGTTTTAGCTTATTTATATCCTTTCGTCACTGGTAGTAAAAAAACTGCCGCATAACTAATAAACACATCGCATACATTGAGCTCTCAAATGTTAACACCTGAAGCCACGGTAAAATATAATTTTTTTGGTTATTGTGTCTGCTGAGCGGGCGTTAAAAGGCGCTCAAATAACAGTGAATATCTCCCTGCATGAATTTTAACGTATTCACTGACTGGCAATCGCTCCGTTAAGTTGTTAACAATTGAAGAAAAATAGTTCCAAATTTTTACGTCGAAACAAAAGTATTAGGTAAACGTTTGAGTATATTGAAATTATTTCTTTTACTTTCTATTTTCTAACGCATGTAAGAATGAGCAAATTTGCTAAATATTTACTTTCATAATAATTTCATATTTTCCCTTGACTGATGCATGAATACAGTGACGAGGCCCATGACGTAAATTTTCCGCACGCTGGAAGAATACTCAATGGGAATACAAACAGATGTTGAGCAGGACTTGATATAAGTAGTAAGTAAGCGTGAGTGGGTACTCACCGAGGTGGATGGGGTACCGGCCCGTCATGAGCGCCGCTCGGGACGGCGTGCACGACGGCTGGGCGTAGTGGCTGTTGAGCATGACGCCGTTGAAGGCCAGCGCGTCGATGTTCGGCGTCGGGATCTGGTTGGAGCCGTGGAAGCTCACGTCGTTCCAGCCCTGCACACACAGCACACTGCGTCATCTCCTNGCGTCGGGATCTGGTTGGAGCCGTGGAAGCTCACGTCGTTCCAGCCCTGCACACACAGCACACTGCGTCATCTCCTCTGCCTTCCCTCCTGCACGGTGCAGAGCACATGATGCACACTCCTGCTGCAGCACGAGCTGTATAAGGCCTCGGAGTGTCTCTGATTGGCTGCGTGAGGCTCTGACAACTGGTCTTACCTACTGGCTGGGCTGCCGACTGGTGAGTATAAGACACCTGGTGCCGCTGACTTGCTAATGGCATTACAACATTCTGCAGGCCAGATACGCCATTGGGGGCCACGGTGGCTGAGCGGTTAGACTGCTCGCCTCCCACCAAGGCGAACCGGGTTCAACCCCAGGCCGGGTGGAAATCGTGCCAGACGATGCCGCTGGTCGGCGGGTTTACTCGGGGATCTCCCGTTTCCCCCACCCTTACATTCCGGCGCTGCTCCATTCTCGCCACATTTCAGCCTCATCGGCTCTCAAGACCTCGTTGCTAGAGGCCGCCCAAAACTCTCAACTCAGCTCGGTGACGCCATTTTGTTGTCGTGTGCGTCTGGATTCCTCGGTTAGACCACCTCTGTGGCGAGGCCGTCTACCTGGAGCTGTTGCTCACTTCTGAGGTCGAGAAGCGTGGGAGCGATTAAGGTCGATATTGCCGCGCCCATCAATTGTGCCAACGCCGCTGCGCGCAAGCCTCTGAACTGGAGTGCAGTGTTCTCGCCATGCTGACTGCAACTATGGCATTTGAAGTAGGGATCACATTATTTACTGTTGGNTGCTGACTGCAACTATGGCATTTGAAGTAGGGATCACATTATTTACTGTTGGAAGTATGTAGCGAGGTCTTGAGTTTTTTTTTTGCGTGTATCTGATGCGTATACGGCGCTTTATGCGTGGTGTCTAGAAAGCACTCAACAGGCATCGTCCCGTTCAAGCACTAGGCAGCCGGGCGCTTGAGCTGCTTGCCACGCTTGAAGCCGAGATGCGTAAGGCTATGAAGTGGCGTGTGGTGTTCTCGTCGTGCTGCGTCTACCTATGGCATTTTATACGGCGACCATTTATTGTATATTGGCGGGAACTTTGTAACAGGTTTTTAAGGCCCGAAGGCCAACACACCCTCCATCCTCCCGCACTGCAACTGTACTCTGATGAGTAAGGCAATGCACGGCACTTTCCTCTTGGTCTCTTCGGGCCATTCACTTTTCTTAATGCCGTTACTCGGTATTCTACCGGTTTTCTCTTTAAAAACCTTTCCTCGCCAATCTAGAGTACTCCGACTTTTACTCTTTTGAAGTCCAGGGAACTTTGTAACAAAGCTCAATGCAGCGCTCCATACTAATTCCACAGAAATCTACTTAGAATATTTTAAGCTCTAATAGTCTGTAAACGTAATCTTTGGCCATGTTGAAAAACTTTCTTCAAAATACTGTTTCCTATAAGCACGATCTGCTGAAAGTTGTATCGCGCACTAGACTGAAGTGTTATTTCGAGTGCGACCCGATTATTTGCACGTGAAATAATTTTAGAAACGTGCACGACAAACACACTGTACGCCAGTTTTTCTGCCAGGTAGACGGACACCTTAGGCTTAGAGCATTGTATGCCAACGCTCCCAAACACCGTCTCTGCTTACGAATAGCATTTAAGAAAATTGTTAGGTCCAAATATAAGTTTTCCTTTTCTATTTCCGTCTCTAACGAGTGATTTTTTTAAAAGTAAAAAGGGTTATTATGACTGTTTTAAAAGCATTTTCTAGGTATGAAACTTTGGGTACAGTTAAGGCCCACTTAACACAGTACAGAGACTTGTAGCACTCAGATTTATTTATTATTACGCCATACAATGATATAGGGTGACCACTGTAAGTCCTGCGAGTCAAGTCAACGAAGGGGCCGTGGTGTTATAGTGGCCAGACCACTCGCCTCCCACCAAGGTCAACCGGATTTTCGCAAGTGGGAATCAAGCCGGACGATGCCGCTGGTAGGCGAGTTTTCTCGGGATCTCCCGTTTCCCCCGCCCTTTCATTCCAGAGCTGCTCCATTCCCACCTCGCTTCACCGTCATCGGCGTTCAAGACCCGGTGTTAAGGGCCGCCCAAATCTCTCCACTCGATTCAACCAGATAAATAATGTACGTAAGTTCAATGCACGCACCTAGGTTGTCCTTATCTCTCCCACTCTTCTAGGCCTCAGGCACGCCCTTAGGGGAATGGTGCTCGAAAGCTGTATATTTACATTGTTACTGTCACAAATTTTTATTCACAGAATGTTTTTGAAATTTTTGGTCGACAATGTATAAATGATAATTTCGAACATATTCATTGCTAGATATTCACTGTCTTATTATTCTCGAAGCACAAATCGAAGATAAGGACAAATATATATATATTTTCTTATCTTCCATCAGTACTCCGAGGATAATAAAGGCAATTAATATCTAACAATGAAAAAAAATATTCAAAATTATAATTTGTGTCTTGTCGTGCCAAAAATGCCGATAAACCCCCTGGAAAACGACATATCATGAAAATCGTCTAAATACACTGCTTTCGTTCACCATTTTCCTCATCCGTTCAGTCCCTGTTTATACGATCTAGGACAGGTTGTGTTTAAAGGACACTTATAACCGGTAATGTACACACAAAGTAATCAGTGCTCGGTGTTTAGATAGTTATCTCTGTAAGTGTAATGGCTTGCGTAAGTTTCTGCACTTTATGTTTATGGATGGTGAATGCTGGTAAGGCCCAGCTTGCAGCAGGATGTTCACTGCTTGCAAGCAGCACGCTACACAGGCACAACGCACATCATCATCATCATCATCAACTGTCTCAACACCTGACCTCCTACAATGATTCGGGATAGAAGGGGTTAAGGTTCCCGCCTACCTGTGTCATATTTCATAAAACTACAAGTCTACAAGTTACAAGTTACAAGAGAATATTTTACAAGTGTGCAGGAAAGTTGTTTCAGAAAGAAAACTTGTAGACTTGTAAATATTGGTGCACTTGTAAGAACATATTTACAAGTCAGCTGTTTTTGTTTTGAAGTGGTGAAGTATTCCATATTTGTTATAATACACAGAGGTGACAAATATCATGGGATAGCAATATGCAAATATACAGATGGCAGTAGTATTGCGTACAAAATGTAGAAATGGGCAGTGCATTGGTTGGGCTTTCATTTGTAATCAAGTGTTTCATGAAAATGTTTCTGACGTGATTATGGCCGCACGACGGGAATGAACAGACTTTGAACGTAGAATGGTAGTTGGAGCTAGACGCATGGGACATTCAATTTCGGAAATGGTTAGGGAATTCAACAATCCGAGATCCACAGTGTCAAGAGTGTGCCGAGAATACCTAATTTTAGGCATAACCTCTCACCATGGACAACGCAGTGGCCGACCACCTGCACTTACTGACCGAGACCAACGACGTGTGCGCAGAAAGGTCAGTGTTAACAGACAAGCAACACTGCGTGAAATAACCGCAGGAATTAATGTGGGACGTACGACGGACGTGTCCGTTAGGACAGTGCGGCGAACTTTGGCTGTACTGGGCTATGCCAGCAGAAGACCGACTCGAGTGCCTTTACTAACAGCACGACATCGCCTGAAGCGCCTCTCCTGGGCTCGTGACCATATCGGTTGGACCCTAGACGACTGGAAAACCATGGCTTAGTCAGATGAGTCCCGGTTTCAGTTGATAAGAGCTGATGGTAGGTTTCGAGTGTGGCGCAAACCCCACGAATCCATGGACCCAAATTGTCAATAAGGAACTGTGCAAGCTGGTGGTGGCTCCATAATGGTGTGGGCTGTTTTTACATGGAATGGACTGGGTCCTCTGGTCCAACTGAACCGATCATTGACTGGAAAGGGTTATGTTCAGCTACTTGGAGACCACTTGCAGCCATTCATTGACTTCATGTACCCAAACAACGATGGAATTTTTATGGATAAAAATGCGCCATGTCACCGGGCCACAACTGTTCGCGATTGGTTTGAAGAACATTCTCGACAATTTCAGCCAATGATTTGGCCACCAAGATCGCCCGACATGAATCCCATCGAACATTTATGGGACATAATCGAGAAGTCAGTTCGTGTACAAACTCCTGCACCGGCAACACTTTCGCAATTATGAACGTCTATAGAGGCAGCATGGCTCAATATTTCTGCCGGGGACTTCCAATGACTTGTTGAGTCCATGCCTCGTCGAGTTGCTGCACTTCGCCGGGCAAATGGAGGTCCGACACGATATTAGGAGGTATCCCATGACTTTTTTCGCCGCAGTGTATGTTAGGCGTTCATATAATGAGCTCGGGGCAATCTCAGTTACATGGTGAACTCTCGGTTCTGCAAAAAATTTAAGAAAATAAAGGGACACTGTTGGGAGCGTTTTATATTAGATTAACCATAGAAGATAAGCAAAGGTCATGGAATGGAGCTTCAAATTTCGCAAAATCTCAGGGTATCTCGCCACAACACAGCAACTGGACATATTTCTAGGACGTGCTGCGGCAAAATTGGAAGTTGGGCCCATTGGTAAGTAACATATAGTAAACCTAAACAAATAAGTTCTTAGTATTGACAATATAGAGGTTATGTTCGGAACTGTAGGTGACAAATGCATTTACAAGTAAAAATAACATGTCCAACAAATGTCAGTATTTAAATGTGTAATTGTGAATAAAGCTGTCTTATGTAACTTTCTAGTTGAAGCTTGACTACAGGCGGAAAACAGGAAGTGCGGGAGGAACTAGCTGCAAGTTTATTGATGTTGACTATGTAATTATTAACATAGTTAACATAACTCATATGAAACCTTTCATTAAATTCAAATAATGAAATAAACACCATATTCGCTCTCTGCCTGAAATTACGTGCTCGTCTCATAACCTCAAACTTTTGTTCCTCTGCATCTTCATCTGAATCAGTAAAAATTATGTCCATTGTTTCCACACCCACACACACAATGATATATGTTTACAAAAAAAACACACTTTGTTATAATTTAACTCATNGTCCATTGTTTCCACACCCACACACACAATGATATATGTTTACAAAAAAAACACACTTTGTTATAATTTAACTCATAAAATATTTTAAAAACGTACTTGCAGAGTAGTTTACGTAGTTGTTGATACTAGTAGGATCTATGCTACAAGTTACAAGTCTCTTCATGGAAACAAACTTTACAAGTACTTTTGAAAATCACTTGTAACTTGTAAGATTTTACTTGTAGCTACAAGTCTTGCACTTGTAGGTTTATGAAACAGCATTATGTTCTTTTCGCACAACTTACAGGTAAATTCACTTGTAACTTGTAGACTTGTACTTTTATGAAATAGCCCACTGGAGATGTTTCCCGCTGTTGAGGCCGAGAAGTGCTTCAAGTGCGCCATCGCCACTCTGGACATTTCTGTAGATTTACGGAAACTTTTACGGAGATGTAGAGTTAATTTACGGAAAGGCACTTCATTCGTAATTACGANATTTCTGTAGATTTACGGAAACTTTTACGGAGATGTAGAGTTAATTTACGGAAAGGCACTTCATTCGTAATTACGAGTGACGGAAATAAGCTCCGTAAATATAAAATACGGAAGCTCTTCGTATTCTTATGGCTTCAATGTTGAGAAACGAACGATGCAGAAGATACCTGAAGCTTATAAAATACCATCTTCACAATACTACTTCTTGTAAAATAAGTAGGTGAATGGCGAACCACTCTTGGAGTGGCAATTCCTTGATTCTTGTTCAAATTCCGCTACAGGAGACAACCTTATGTATACACAGTGAAACACGCACATAACTCAAATAAAACAATATATTCGTAACCTCGTTTTATAAACCGCTAATATAGCAAGCACTTTAACCCGACTTGAAACTAAGACAGGCGCGTTCGTCACTCTCATTAAAAATCCTATTTACAAAATACTTCGCATAAATGTGTCTTTCGATAAGTGATTGTTAATTTTTCGATTTGTGTTCAAATCTCACTACTGGAATAAATATTCTATTTTTTTTTAATTTTTGTTATATACAGTGAAATACATTACGAAAATAAAATTATTTTTATTACCCCTGTGTGTAAACCTGAAATAAAAAAAAAACAAAATCGTACACACTCTTAACATGACCAGAAACTAATACGTACATGGATGATTCCATATAAATTCCGTAGGTGAGTGAATAATGAGATAGGCTGCCGAAACTTTTTTCACAGTTCAAATCCCGCCACCGGACAATTTTTCAATTTTTTTTATAGTGGTTTTTATAAACAGTGAATCACCTACATAATGAAAGAAAAACTTTTTTTGTCACCCCTTTTTATAAAGAGCAGATTTAAAAAATTTGCAAGTTTGTGAACACGTCCCGTGAATTCACGGAGATTTATGTGAAATTTCCGGAGAGAACGTCATTGAAAACAACGAAGAGACCGTAATTTAACGCAGATGTTGGAATGATTTGTAACCGGTATTTTCCGTAATTTTACGGACAATTGTTCTAACAGTGCACCAAGTTCAGGGCTCTGAACTGACGTGCAGTGTTCTCGTCGCTCTGCGTGCACCTTCGGGACTTTCAGTGGCGACCCTATTATGTTATTAAATCTTAGGTTCAATACAAGGCCCTTGAGTAGTTTTGTGTGTATCTGAGGCATATATTTTGAGGTACAAAGCTTTAAATTTTTTAAAAACCCATTTTGGAGTACTGAAACTGTTATTTCTAGCGTGCGCGACGTCTGAAAGACTCGGCAGCTGTCGTCTGAAGTGTGTGTTCTTTTCATAGATCAGCACATTGGACGCACGTTTAATAGTTGGCAGAGAAACGTGAATCTCCAACTCTGTACCGCAGTTGAGGTGCCAGGTAGGCGGCAGCATTGGAGATTAGGCTCGAGTGAAGCTCGGGAAACGCTGGTAAGAAACATTTTTTTAAACCATTAAAGACAAAATTCACACCATACCTTCATTGCGTCATCAGTGTTTATCACGTTCTTAACAAATGCTACACCTACCGCAAATGTAATTTTGTGACTAAGAAGGAAAAGTTGTATAATTACTTAATTTCTACATGTAACTTGTTGCATGCAGAAATATACTTTAACGGGAACACAGCCAACACATGGGAAGACTCAGCCCTTAAGTAAAATTACTATAAAAAAAAAAATCACACACTATCTGCAAACATTTGAGAACAAGCGTGGAACGGATGAAGCAACGTTTGCATGAGAACTCGAGTACTCGTAGAATGTGTGTGAGACGTGAGTACTGACGAGTCACACGGTTAGATCACTCGGATATATGTATTCGAGTTTGGCCACAGTTCTAGACATCTCGAGAACTGGTGGGAATATAATTCGTAGGCATTTATGATAATAATAACCAGACGTGTTTATTTGTTGCGGTGAAGTAAAGGTATAATCAGCATGTCTTGGACTTGAGGACTGACTGTTCCACTTGCACGAGCACTCACCAGGTCGTCGGCGATGATGAGCACGATGTGCGGCCTGCCGGAGACGGTGGCGGCCCTCAGCTGGGGCGACGTCACCGCGACCAGCAGCCAGCAGCCGACCAGCGTCCCTGCAACATGTCC
>NQII01000094.1:1405339-1428977 GCA_002778355.1 Clitarchus hookeri
CCTCATCGGCTATCAAGACCTCGATGTTAAGAGCCGCCCAATCACCCCCACTGCATTAAGTCACGAATACAAATACCTGACAGCGAGTACAAATATATAGGTAATAATGTGTTCGATTTGCCCCTTCTTTTTATTCCTCAGGAATTTATAATTTTTAAATCGTATTAACTCAGGTAAAAATAAAGTTGCTAAACTCTTTGAAGTGAATGACCATTTAAGTGTTGTGTAATACTAAAACCAAATACGGCAGATAAAAAAGGCTCCTTCTAGCAAATTCGTTTCGCCCGAATGTTTACAAATTAAACTAAAAATGTGTTTGAAATTTATGTACTATTTTTAGATTAAGTTCCTTGAAAATGTAGCCTTACGCAATCTCGCAAATTTCTGTCTGGGACATATGCACCCCCCCCCCTTCCTTGTCAGCCACAGAACAAATTTTGTAGGAATATGAATGACGTCACTAACAACAGTCACACCTCAACTTTTATAAAAATTATTTATAAAACTGTTTCAATTTCTTGTAAAAAAATTTGCTTTGTGCGTATCGATACGCGTGCTTTAGGTTTATGGCATTTTAGCGTGCGGTAATTACAAACACTTGATTATAATTACTTAACCTCAATTACCACAATGTCGTAATAATGCACTTGTAGTGTACGCACATTTAGTAGCAATGTTCCATCTACAATTATTGCTAATCACATTAATTAGAACATATATAAAAAATGTATATCACTCATTTAAAGAATGTATGTTTACATGGCCTATTGTAGGACTTCGTGTTTGAAAAATTTGGTAGGAATGAGTTAATTGGTTTCCTGAAATACGGCATTAATGTTCCATTTGCTCAACTGGCATCGTCTTACAAAAAGGCAGGCTAAAGTGGGTCTCCATAATCGTATTTAATGTTTGGTATGCAAAGTTTTGTTAAATTTTTTATTTTTATTATACGAGATGATTCCCGAGGAGTTACCGCCACTCACAGGGCTTATTCCTTAGATCATTTGGAGCAAAATATAATATATGAATTTGGATCCTATTGCCAATATGAACAGAGTAATTCGACAATCAGCATATCCACACTACAATGAAAAGGAATTATCAACACCGTTTAAGCATCAATGTGTGGTGCGGTGTCCTACACGATCAGCTGATTGGGCCATTAATTTTCCTGGGACGCTTGACTGGTGCGGTGTATCTGCAGTTGTTACAAGAAGAACTGCCGCTGTTACTTGAGGATATTCCGTTAGCAGTGAGACGTCGTATGATCTCCCAGCATGATGGTGNCCAGTTAGCGCTGCTGCAGGTATCGACCACCAACTGGATGCAGCTGGGCAACAGCTCTCGGCTCACATCTCGTGTTTACGTAAATTCTTATTTTCGAAAGTCGTGCATAGTTAACGCCCTCTCCATTCGCACAACAAAAATCAACGAGTTTTTCATTGGAAAAAAAGTGTGTCGAGACAGCTAAAAATGTTTTCTGAAAATTTACCCTGGAAATTATTTTTGCTGTGGACATAAAATTGTTTTGTACTGTGAAAACTAATTATTAATTTGTAATCTTTAATGTTGTAGGCACTCCAAATAACTGTGTTTTCAACAGAAAAAATTTCACAAGTACAATCCTTATTTCTAATAATTACATCCCACAGCCCACTTGTCCAGTATTCTTTGTCATGGCGGATAGGGATACTGGAAGGAGGGAGGGGGGTACAGCAACTCACGGTCAGTTTATACCTATAGACTAGAGCTGGGGTAGAACTGAGCTCTGACATGACAGATGGTAAGCCTGTCGCTGTTACGACCTATGTATGCTTTTTTTTTGTTAAGCCCCGGCCACACTCACGTGTTAATATACCAAGTACACTTTTATCTGGTTATGTTTACATTTTGTAAATCGTTGATTTATATTTATTATTTGTTATAGACAGATATTATGTAATTTAACACTATACATTCTGGAGCTCTTTGATAGCAGAAATGATTTCCGTTTTATTTTTTAATTCACCAAATAACACCTTCGCCGCTTCTAGAAATGCTTCTTTCACTACCGTCCCATCTTCGAAGGGTTTCTTGTGTTTTGCCAGTATTTGAGTTATTTTAAAAGACGTGGCTGTTGCAGCTTTCAATTGTTTGGATGGTTTAGTGTATAAGGCTTGCTCTGCTTTCAAACTACTTTTCAAATAATTTACTTTTTGTCTTCTTAACTCACTCTGTGCTGGAAAATCGTTTTCATAATTTTTATGCAAGGTTTTATAATGCCTCTCTAAGTTCCCGCATTTAGGCAATGCAACTGAAACTCGACAAACGAAGACAACACATTTATCTTTGACCATAGTAAACAAGAATTCTTCCTCCCAATCATGATTAAAATGATACATTTTACCTTTTTTTGGCAGTGCTCATTTTGTATCGTAAATCCTGTTCTGAGCACACAGATAACACACCACGCAAAAGTACTCTTAGAACACCACTGATATAACTCGCACCGTTCATTGACTAAAGTCCCGGCCACACTCGCGTGTTACTATGCCGAGTACGCTTTGATCAGGTTATGTTTACATTTTGTAAATCGTTGCCGCCATTTTTCGAAGAGAGCGCGATTTAGCGAGAATATTCATAACGATTAGCGCGAAGGTGTACTCTCATAACGATTAACACTCCAGACGACGGATAAAATTGTTGTTTGATTTTACCAAACTCGCAAACTTGCCAAAACGGAATAAAACTCACAAGGCGGTTTCTTAATCCAGAAAGCCGTTCTCTACAAANTCGATGTTAAGAGCCGCCCAATCACCCCCACTGCATTAAGTCACGAATACAAATACCTGACAGCGAGTACAAATACATAGGTAATAATGTGTTCGATTTGCCCCTTCTTTTTATTCCTCAGGAATTTCTAATTTTTAAATCGTATTAACCCAGGTAAAAATAAAGTTGCTAAACTCTTTGAAGTGAATGACCATTTAAGTGTTGTGTAATACCAAAACCAAATACGGCAGATAAAAAAAGGCTCCTTCTAGCAAACTCGTTTCACCCGAATGTTTACAAATTAAACTAAAAATGTGTTTGAAATTTATGTACTATTTTCAGATTAAGTTCCTTGAAAATTTCTGTCTGGGACATATGCCCCCCCCCCCTTACTTGTCAGCCACAGAACATATTTTGTAGGAATATGAATGACGTCACTAACAACAGTCACACTTCGACTTTTATAAAAACTATTTATAAAACTATTTAAATTTCTTGTACAAAAATGTACTTTATGTGTATTGATCCACGTGTTTTAGGTTTATGGCATTTTAATGTGCGGTAATTACAAACACTTGATTATAATTACTTAACCTCAATTACCACAAAGTCATAATAATGCACTTGTACTATACGCACATTTATTAGCAATGTTCCATCTGCAATTATGGCTAATCACATTAATTAGAACATATATAAAAATTTTCTGTCACTCATTTAAAGAAGGTATGTTTGCATGGCCTATTGTAGCACTTTGTGTTTGAAAAATTTGGTAGGAATGAGTTAATTGGTTTCCTGAAATACGGCATAAATGTTCCATTTGATGAACTGGCATTGTCATACAAAAAGGAAGGCTAAAGTGGCTCTCCATAATCGTATTTGATGTTCGGTATGCAAAGTTTTGTTACATTTTTTATTTTTATTATACGGGATGATTCACGAGGAGTTACCGCCACTCACAGGGCTTATCCCTTATATCATTTGGAGCAAAATATGTTATATGAATTTGGGTAATATTGCCAATATTAACAGAGTAACTCGACAATCAGCATTCCCACCCTAGAGTGGAAAGGAGTACGTTTAAGCATCAATGTGTGGTGTGGTGTCCTACACGATCAGCTGATTGGGTCATTCATTTTCCCGGAATGCTTGACTGGTGCGGTGTATCTGCAGTTGTTGCTATAAGAACTGCCGCTGTTACTTGAGGATATTCCGTTAGCAGTGAGACGTCGTATGATCTCCCAGCATGATGGTGCACCTCCTCACTTCCACCGCGCTGTGGTTGGTCACTTCAATGCGCATTTCCCTGAGAGATGGGTAGTACGAGGCGGTTTGCACCCCTGGCCTCCTCGATCGCCAGATCTATCACCACTAGATTATTGCCTATGGGGATGAATGAAGGATATTGTGTACCAAAGGACTGCAGAAGCACGTGAGGAACTACTTGCACGTATCATGCATGCAGCTGCAGACATCAAAGACAGCTGTTGTACGTAGAGCAACACGTGCGGTCCATAAGCGAGACGAAGAACATCGCGAGCACGACCTAAGTAACCCGAGGGCATCTTCACCGTAGACTAAAGATGAGGACTAATGAACGCGTTTTTATAAGACCTAATTTTCAAAAGACAAGCACTTTTATATTAATAAAATACCTTCACTGATTGGAATTTAACCTAACTGCATTCCGAATTGGAGGACGTATACAAGCATCTCAAAGCGCTTGTTTGCTAAACAGTGTTCTAACCTCAAATCCAATCCGCAATCCGCACGCCGTTATTGCTAGATGCATTTGCAGAAAAGCAGATGCATGTTGGGACGCGTAGATTGGTTGTGCGCAGTCAGCGAGATCGGTCTAATTCGTCTTTAGTCTATGATCTTGACCTGAAGATTGAAACACCCACCACCAAACTAATTCCTGTAAATAGTACAAGTGATAAATACAAGTTGGAAAACAGCGATTGCATAGAACAAACCCAGCTGAGTGACTGCGGTTGTGAAGGCGCATCTACAACAGTGCTTGGGATATAAAACTAACGATATAAACATAAAGTTGTATTTTACAAGATTGTGAAAGCTAATATATGCAGACTTTAAAGGGCAATGTTACGCAACTGTTTTTACTAATTTTGTGAGCAAATATTTTATTAGGATGACGTATTTCTATCGGGATGTTTGTTATGCCGTAAATGTTTATATGCCATTTGTGGCGGGAGATATTGTGCTAAATAAATTCACGTTCTGGCAAAGCTGGCAGAAACCATAGGTTTGCCGTTTCTTAGTTCTTCTCTGTTGGCTTCCAAAAATCCACACCCCAACATTTTTGGCGATAATTAATTTCACACACAGTCTTGTTATTGCGGCGATGAAAGGGGAAACTCACATAAATTGACACGTAAGAACGGCATATATATTACGAAGGCTTCAAGCCCTGGTTTGCGGGAAGTTGGTGACAAGGAGATAACGTGACAAGACGGCTCTACAGCTCTCAATATCAACAACACTTCACTTAAAAATGGTTATTTTTCAGATTCTTCCTCATTTATTGCTTCTGAAGAAAGAAAGGAATTTCGCCTGTTATACATTTGCAATTCACCTATTTTTCTTTGAAAACATGTATTTATGCATCTACAATTGCAACTAACTAAAAAAATCTAACTAAATGAACACAACTTTATGTAAAAATTATGGCAAGCTAGACAATAAACGCCAAACTCTAAAGGGGATTTTCTTATAAGTTTTTGTCCAATTGCTACAATTCGTTTACTAAATTCGTTTTGCTTAACTGAATTTGACCTAACTGTAATTAAGGTGACTGTTTGCATTTTCTGCAATGGTTGACTTTGGGACATTGCCACTAGAATTACCTTCTACCTAAAAGTGTTTTGCCTAAAATCAGTTTAAGTAATGGCATTTTTCTTGAAATGTTAAACGTGTACCCGGGCGGAAAGTGCGTTTCGCCGTATTTCTTTTATTAGCCGTGTTTGACAACCTGCGAGTTCCCTGACGACAGCGAGGCAGAATGTAACCTCGCCACCAGGCGCCACGAAACTTTCACTACAAATATTCAACAACATTTTAAATCTATCTGATACACACAAATACCTACATCATTCATCTCGAGGAAATATTTGCAAGAAAATAATATTTTTTTTTTGTTTGGGACACGGAGCTGCTGCCGAATGACGGAACCTCGTGACGTCAGCGAAATAAACGAGTTGTTCTCGCCTTGGGCTGCAACTCAGGAAACAAAGCTCATAAAGGCAAATTATCTGTGAATCCTGAAGATTGTTTGTTTGAGGCGCCCACGTCCGCTTGCCTCTGGGCTCGCAGTTAGGTCGAGCTTCGCTAGCGGTTATAATGCAGGCTCGACTTTATGACTCCGCGCTGAAGACGCCTCACAAGTAAATTTACTGGCGCCTTTATATGCCATTACAACTAATAATAAAGTGCAATGTCTTAGGTTTTCATTTACACAAGAAAATTTAAAGTCAAAGTTTGACGTAGCAAGGATGCACACGGAGGCAAATAGAATGGGCTATACTATGCGACGGGAACATTTAGAGTGATGTGCGGTGTTGGACTCGAACCGTTCCAAACCCGGCCTGCTCGCCACGTGAACGTGACGTCACAGCGAGTGTCGGGACCGAAGACTCTCTGGCGTGTAATGAACAAATAACCACAAGTTGTGTGTGGCAAGTTATTTTTGAGGTTATGTCAGTTAATGTGTTTGCCATACAGGCATAAACTATGCGTATCTTGTAACTGCTATTAATATAATTAACTTATTCTGTAATATAAGTAAAATATTCTATAACTGCGATTGAGCACCTACGCTTCCTAATGGGCGGGAAGCAAAGACATATTCAACTTTTATCGGAAGTCTTGTATTTAATAATATCGCATCATCGAAGCATAGGAAAGATCTCGATTGCCAAAGACATCTGTGATTTACTGCCTTTATTATTTTCCTACTTTAAATCAGTGACAATCAGCAATTAACTTTTTTTCTAATGACGACTGCAGATGACAACAGCACTCGAGAAATACCAAATTCAATAAATACTAAGCTATCTCTTGTGTTTCAATAAAGCTAAAGACAAGGAAAAAAATATTTTGGTATTCATCAACGTAAAGTTGTAGATAGCAGTAAATCAGCATTAAATTACTTCAGGTGTATATCAATGTGACCAATACCATGTCATGCCCAAAACTATTAGTTTCGTTACCTGTTACCGCCAATACTCCTTAACACCACGGAAGTAATTATTTATTTTGAAATTGAAGCGAGCGTCATGCAGGTCCAAAATCATTCATGTGCAAATATTTAAGGCAATGAAAGTTAGTGCTTCTCTGCCAACATGTGAAAAGACACAGTTGTTATTAATTCAGCCCGCCAGGACATCCAAAGTCGTCACAACATATTTTNCGTCATGCAGGTCCAAAATCATTCATGTGCAAATATTTAAGGCAATGAAAGTTAGTGCTTCTCTGCCAACATGTGAAAAGACACAGTTGTTATTAATTCAGCCCGCCAGGACATCCAAAGTCGTCACAACATATTTTTGCCACGCTGCACNGAAAAGACACAGTTGTTATTAATTCAGCCCGCCAGGACATCCAAAGTCGTCACAACATATTTTTGCCACGCTGCACTGGAACGTCTGTGTGGCGATAGCAGACGCCGCGCAGTCCAGCACTACTCACACGACATCACATACTGCGGGGGGGTAAAGAGTCAGTAAGATACGTGTTCACTTCAGACAGCGACACTTGAGTACACACAGCAGGCTCCCACATTGACGACAAGAGTGCCGTTTATTTGAGATTTGTGTTGAGCTCAGATGAGTGAGAGTAGAGATGTGGGCGGCTCTTGACAGCGAGGTCTTGAGAGCCGACGAGGGATAAGCGAGGTGAGTATGGAGCAGCGCCAGAATGAAGGGCTGTGGAAACGGGATATCCCCAAGAAAACCCCCGCCGACCAGTGGCATCGTCCGGCACTATTCCCAACACATAGGTGGTAGGCGGGTAGTCTAACCACTACACCACCGTGGTAAATAAGAGCTCAGGTGAGTATGAAATAAAGTAAAGAAGGAGTAGAGATGGAATGCAAGAGCGGGAGAAACAGGGAACTTTGAGAAAACCTGCAGGTCAACGGCCACGTCCGCCATGTTTCCCACAATGGAAAATCTGGGTGACCTATCAAGAATCGAACCAGGTTCGTCACTGGTGAAAGGCGAGTAGTGTGACTAGTAGGCCACCGCAGGCCCTATATACCAAGGTTGTCGAGCAGTTATAGGGGTACGGGGTCTCGTTCATGCAACAAAGGATTTTTAATTTCATAGGAAGTTCGTTGTGCCGCTAGACACCCCGCACTGCGACACCTGAGTGCGTTCCAAGCATGTTCCACACAGCTGAGATCAGGGGACCTTGCTGGCCAAACTGAGCAGGTGAAGTCAGTTACAAGGTAGTCATCCACTCAAGTAGATCGACGTGGAGGGAAACATGCACCCGCTGCAGCCCGGAAAATCCTACCGTACTGTCTATTGCTAGTCCCATCTATTTGCATTTGGCATATTACCGAGCCACGTTCAATCAAGTGGAATGGCGTACACACTAAACCTGAAATTGTGAGAATGGAGCTAAATCACTACCAAGCAATGCATATGGTTACTCGTTAAATTATTTTACAACTTACTGAATATTAGAGTAACAGAATTCAATTGATTGAAAGGTCACTCTGTGACGTTGTGCGGATACCTAAGGTTATAAGCGTATATAATTTTTGCAAACCAGTTTGAATAAGCAATACACATTTGTCACCGAAGGATGAAAATTATTTTTTCGTGGCGAAATAATTACTGTTTGTTTGACACTGTATTTTTTACGCTGCGGTAAGAAGGCGCATGGCGTAACGAGTACAGTGATCGCCTTGCGCACTCGGGATGTACTACGTGGTTAGATGCCAACAGATCTCCACAATTTAATACCGACAAAAATACTTTTCATTAAATTTAATTTCGTACAAAATACCAATGTTTCATTCAATCTCAAACAAAAGCGAACAAAAAATATATAAGCACGTCTTAGGTATATCCATGCATCACAAAGAATACCACACAATGACACGCATCTCTCTCTGTTCATGAGTGTGACTGGCCGGTCGGTAACAGACACTTAACTGCCAGTCAGTGACTAGTATGCCAGTGATTCGGGTTTAGAGTGAGTCCAGCACGAAGCCGTCCCAGAACAGGTTGCCATGTGGTCCTCTTCAGTGTGTTAGTTGGACGGCGCCTTGTGAAGACTGGACATGGATACAGCCCCGTCGCTCCCTCGTCCACTCTCCGTCTCCCCTGCAACGCGCTACTCGGAGCAGTCTTGCAGGCAGGCGCGCATACCGCAAGCCTCGAGTCACGCAGCACTACATCTCGCTGCCGTCTGGGTGCGTTACGCGCACGCGAACCAAGTGGCTTGGCGGTGACTTTGACGTGAGCGTATCCACCCGCCCATTGGCTGCGCGAGGCTTTGGGGACGAGCTCTGTAGACTCTGCGATTGGCTGGGTTGCCGGCTGGCGCGTAGGTTACCGCGCTCACTGGCGCGTGTGGTTGTGCAGGCAGTTCGCGGCACGAGAGACGGCATCTCTGTATTCTGAAGTACTCCGGCCAGGTCGTCAGCTGTGCTGCCACTGTGTCGTCTGGCAGTTGCGAGGGCCAAATGACGATCCTCTCGTGTCGTTGTATTTCCCGACGTCCTGTGTTGAGCAATCCAGTTGAAACCACCGCTGTAACCTCAACGTGACGATCTGGGGGACGTGCTAGGCATGGGATATCATCACTGAAGTTAGACCTGCCTCCAGTTGCCCGATGGTTCGTCCTCGCATAGCGTAGTCTATGTGGGTTCTTTAATCCTTCGCAGTCCGATGCAAGCCAATCACATCTCAAGAACACTGCTATCACGCGCTCGGTGTTGTTCCGCCTGCAGCAACGCAACACGCAGTGTTTACAGCGCCTTATGGGTTTGAGGTAGACACTACTAGTAGAGAGCTCGGGAACACGACGTGGTATTGTTTTAACACATTCATTCTCAGCGTAGACAAATGACTACATGCTGCAAACGAATGTTATATTTTACTGGTACTGCACGCGTTATGACTAGTCCACATCTCCGAACACGAACACGACGTCTGCAGCTCATTGCTTGTATTAACGATACGTGTTCTTTCCCAACTTAAGTACACACGCATAGAAATCTCTTATTTGCAAAACCAGAAATCTTAAATTAATGTGGGAATGAAAGGGTTAATGCCAGTGCTAACCGCGTAAACTGTCTTTACATTGCATTTAAGTACTATACTTAATTTATTATGCATGCATACAGCACGTAACATTTCTGTGGTGGTAGCGAAACGATTAGATGCAATATAGTCTACCAAAGTGATCCAAACTCCTCCGTATGAACTCCGCACGTCGGTATGAGAATTACACTCATCACTAAACTTAATTGCACGTGCGTGTGGGATTGCTCACTAGATAGGCCGCAATACCTCCACTGGCTTGCTATCAATACAACATTACTGAGATCAATTTCTCTGAAAAACCTGCTTCCACATCGACAGTAATATTTGCAGCGAGTTACGAGAAGTACGTTCAAGCCGCAGGGGCTATTTATTCTNACCTGCTTCCACATCGACAGTAATATTTGCAGCGAGTTACGAGAAGTACGTTCAAGCCGCAGGGGCTATTTATTCACAATGCGCGAATTATTGACAAAAAAAAATCATGAACAGAACCTGAACTATTGCAAATATTCTGTTGTCGTTAGATTTTTGACAAGATCTTTGAATGCTAGTAACTATCGCATGCGGCAATAGTTGATGCAGTTTATAGTTTACGTTTTAAAATTGCCGAATTTTAGCGAAAAATTAGGGATTCAAATAACAAAACTAGTTAATGTGCAAAATAATTTATATTAAAACACAAAATATTGCTACAGGTAACTCCATAATATTAAAATGATTTTTTTTTTCTTTTCCAATTTTTACAAACAATTTTTTCAAGGAGGTGAAATGTGGATAAGATTAAGAATGTTTTCATNTTTTTTTTCTTTTCCAATTTTTACAAACAATTTTTTCAAGGAGGTGAAATGTGGATAAGATTAAGAATGTTTTCATTTTTGTTATTATGGAGTTCTACATAAAACTGTAATAATTTTGGAACAATACTGATATTGTGGTTTCTATACATCATTATTCGAAAAAAGCCAAAAATATTTTATTCGAAAACTACACGCTGTATTAACGAGACCCCACCGAGACATAAAGTACTTCAAATTCTGTTATTGATTTTATGTTTCGGCAATTCACGGACTGCGTGAAACATCACAAAAAGGAGTGCGTGAATAGACTTGGGCGGCTCTTAACAGCGAGGTATTGAGAGCCAATGAGGGTGAAGCGAGGTGATCAAGGGGCAGCGCCGGAATGAAAAGGCGTGGGAAACGGGAGACCGCCGAGAAAATCCGCCGACCAGCGGCATCGTCCGGTACGATTCCCACATGCAAAAATCCGGGAGTGGCCCGGCCGGAGATTGAACGCGGTTCATCTTGGTGGGAGGTGAACAGGCTAACCACTCAGCAACCACGGCCCCATCACAAAAAGGAGAAAGTGTAGTATTAATTTTATATGTTATTAATCACTGCAATCGGTAAAGCACAACACATGTTCAAGTTCTCAATCTCCGTTTCACGGATGTAGCTTATTTCTAGCTCAGAAAAATGCCCTGTGAGCAATAAACTCAGAATAAACAGATCAATGGACCACTTGGGCGAGGCAAGTGACGGAATGAAATGATTAAAGTTTGGACTCACGTGAAGCTCGAGTACCGTAGCAAAACCCAATCACTAATGAAAGTCTTCAAACAGCCGACCATGGTGTACTNACTCACGTGAAGCTCGAGTACCGTAGCAAAACCCAATCACTAATGAAAGTCTTCAAACAGCCGACCATGGTGTACTACAGTAGAGTAGCAACAACTACTAGAAGACTCGTGTGCACAGGGAAGAAACCGCTAAGATAGCGCACCGAGAAACAGGAGTTACACAGTCTGGAAACTTCTTGTATTTCAAATACATACAACATATTTCATTTCTGGAAGTGGGGCACTTTCCGCCGATAACGTGCCCCCTACCTGTCTTGGCCGGCTCACAGACTAATGTATGACACATATGTGACACTAAGGCGGAAGTATTTCATTTGGCGTTATGTGACATCGGCGCNGGAAGTATTTCATTTGGCGTTATGTGACATCGGCGCGTTGTTACTTTCCACAGCCCTTACCTACTTACTTCAAGTGCACTTTTTAAATTAGTGGCCCCACCAGTAAGTTTCGTTTTCATATATTTAACAATTTTTGTAAAAATTTCTCGCTGTCACTTGGTTGACACGTTATTACCTAGCGAAATATTTAGCGGCGATAGTAATTTTTAAATGTGACAAATTGTTATTATTAACGTGTCAATTAAGTGACTGCGGGGAATTATACACAATTNCTACCTGTCTTGGCCGGCTCACAGACTAATGTATGACACATATGTGACACTAAGGCGGAAGTATTTCATTTGGCGATATGTGACATCGGCGTGTTGTTACTTTCCACAGCCCTTACCTTCTTACTTCAAGTGCACTTTTTAAATTAGTGGCCCCACCAGTAAGTTTCGTTTTCATATATTTAACAATTTTTGTAAAAATTTCTCGCTGTCACTTGGTTGACACGTTATTACCTAGCGAAATATTTAGCGGTGATAGTAATTTTTAAATGTGACAAATTGTTATTATTAACGTGTCAATTAAGTGACTGCGGGGAATTATACACAATTNGATAGTAATTTTTAAATGTGACAAATTGTTATTATTAACGTGTCAATTAAGTGACTGCGGGGAATTATACACAATTACGTTTTAACCAATATTACTTATTTTGCAATCATTGCCCTTTCAATTTAATGTAATTTTTATACAGTATAAAATATAATTAATAATATTCATAACAGTTTATTTAATTGATTGATGTACTGTGTTACTTTCTTTTATTAGTACATTTTTTAATGTGGGTGATGTATTTTCTTTTGCTTTGCAAGAACGTAAGATATTAAGTTATGTTCAAAATCGTTTAGGTCATACTTAGGCCATATATTCAAGTATTTAGGTAATTTACAGTCACTTTGTGATGATTTAAATTTTTCTAAGAAAACGTAGTCTGTTTTCCCTTTTTTATGTAAATGTATGCAAATCGCAGCATCAGTCTACTAATTTCATTGGCTGCAATTACGTGTTCATGCGTTGCGGTGCAGCGACTGGAATCTCCCCCAGACAGTAGCCCGTTACATTTCCGTGGCCAGTGTACGTTATCCCACACATCTATGGACGTGCATCGCAAGAAACATTCTAGCTCCTTTTAAACAGCCCTGTTACCAAAAGAAGCATCCTCACAAGTATTTTACTGTGATTTGATGCTTGAAAATGAGTATTTATTTATGCGGTTTTAGTGCTTTGAAGCTCGTAGGCGGGCAACATATACAAGACAATGTGTGGTGGTACGCAGATTATATACTGTATATGCTCTGCGCACGACGCCCGACAAGCGCAGTACAGTCTTCAGTACGACGCTCGCTCGCAGCAGTAGCAAGAGTTCAAGGCTGTCCACGCCCACCTCAGCACTTCTCAAATAAACCTTTGCAAAACGTCACTGCTACCACCTGTGTGGGCACGGCGACTGGCGTGCGCCCGGTGAAGTTGGTATCGGCGGAGGGAACGTAGTTACATTTCTTTACGTTGAATTAAAAGTGTTCGGTAAACATTTGCCAATACTACAATTATTATTATTTTTTTCTTTTTTTTTATGCACTTAAGTGCAAAAATGAGCAATTTTGTAAAATATTTACTTTTCTGAAAATTTCACTGGCGCATGTGCAAAGTGACGAGGCCCGCGGAAGGACACACAACATGTAGATGTGAAGCGGGACTCTGGAAAGTGCTCAGTTCGCCGTGAACGACCTACTTACTGTATATGAGGGGTTTGTTGTGAAAGAGGCTGGGGCGGGCGGACAATGTCGCGCGTATTGTGAAGTCCACTGCGCGGTCCGTGAAAGGCGGGAAAGTGACTTTCCATCCAGAGGCACGCCGGCGTTTTTGTTGAATGGCCGGGGCTCGTAAACGACTTTACGACACAGCGCGTCGTACGGCCCAGTGATCCGGCCGCGATACTGCCCAACGAGCACGCGAGAGAGAGAGAGAGATCAGGTGTCTGACCACGAAGCCAGCGTGATCTTGACGCCGCGCATGCGCCACGCGATGGTGGGGGTCCACGCCAAGTGACCGGTAACGTTGTTCGTGGGCAACAACCACCAGGCACGATGTCTTGCAACTCCGACGTGCCAGCGCGCTGATGTAGGTGCCATGTGAAACATCTCGTCTGGAACTGTCGATTTGAGCCACGAAAGCCAAGTATTCGTTTCGTGTTTTTGATGTTTTCATTTTATTCTCACACCCCAAATAAAATATGACCAGCAAACGCACACATATTGATGTGAAACCCGCGGTCTTGTGCCCAGCTCAGCCACGCCCCGATTATTACCGGCCACGCTGTATAAAACAAATATCTTGTTAAAGTCTGTTCACAGTATCTTCACAGTTTTTTTAATCAGACATTTCCAAAATAACTCTATGTATGGTGTGTTTGGTGTCATAAGTGTTTTATACTTTTGCTAACAGAACGGTACCTAATTTTTTGTTTAATTGGGCTTTTACTTATATTTCCTCTATAAATTATAATATTTCACTTATAATTAATATGAATAAACAAAACAAAGGTAGATAGGGAGAATTGGTGTGCTAGTTGTGCCTAGTAGTAAATAGTTCTCGGGTAAAATATTATTAAACCGAGTGTGCACAAATGTAGTGCTTTGCCTCTTTGGTGTAATTTTATATATTTTTTTAACCTTTGTTTGCACGAGATAGAGGAATTGGCTGAAAGTAGAACTTTAGCAGGGCTCCATAAAAGATGGAAGTTATCATGAATGGACTATAATGTACCATACGTGTTGAGTGACGCGTAAGCTAAACTGCGCTGCCTTCTGCATACTGGAGGCTCAGTTCTGTGTCTTCTGGTTGTTGTTACAGAGAGTGGTCAGTCGTACTCAGATCAGGAAGCACGAGATTCATTACTTCAGTACTTGCAGGTTTATTGGTACCGAGTTCCCTGGCGCGTGGGGCTTTTGCAGGAAGTTCAAGAGTTGGAAATTGTTTTATACATTTGTTTGCAGATTATGTATATTTTTACTGCGACAAGAAAACAATCGTCTGTAAAATGTATGACAATTGTGGAAAATTACTTTTCAAAAGTAATGAAGGGAACTATAGGAATGTTATATATATACACACACACACACACACACACACACACACACACCGGGTGAGGCACTAAAGGCAGGCCGAATAACACCGTCAATTTTAGTGGTAGAAGAAAATGTTTCAGACAAAAGTTGCTTGAGTCCAAGGCTCTAATAACTTGATGGTGATAATTACCCCGTACGTGAGAGGGTAAAGAACATACGAAGGTCAACTTCGCTACTTAAAATGTAGTTATTTTTTTTATTAACACCCCTTGACAATGCGTATGATGATGTAATAAATAGTTCTTAACAGAACTTTTGGTGGCCGTTGGATCGGTTGGTCTGGAAGCACGAAATGGCCTGCACGTTCCCTAGACTTAACTCCTATGAACTTTTATCTTGGGGAACATTAAAGCAACAGGTCTACAAAGACCCGCCGATGACACCCGAAGACATGAAAGGTCGTACAGCACGAGCTTGTTCTGCGATAAGTCCAGATGAAATTCGACATGCGGTATTGTCCGCTCAGAATCACTTTACAGCATGCATTAACACACAAGGTCACCAATTTGATCACCTGATATGATTAAAGAACAAAGGAAGCTTAGTCAGGTGATTTTATCACAACGCTAGTAATTGGCTTCGCTGTAGTATACCCCTGTAGAGGATTTTCTTTTTTTAGTATTCCAAGGTATTACTGATCAAATAACATTCTAGGGCACATTTAATTGGACGGTATTCACAGAAAAAGCGGATTGCAAACTTTTGTTTAAACTGTTGCTAGCAAATTTCCCGTAGTTATATTACTGTGTTCCTGGAGTACTTCGAGTATATGAAATACTTTGATCTACAGTGTAAGAAATGTTCTGTATTTTCACAAAGATTTCTTTGCAAATTAGTTGCTATGATAATTTTTGTAACAATACAAGTAAATCACAGCAAATTTTTACAAAATTTAAACTTGGAATGTGTATAACTGTAGTATATTCGCGGTTTCTTCACACCGTTTGAACCAAATATTTGAAAAATCACCCCACATATACTGTGTTTGGTTGTTTCCTAAATATGTCATTTATCACGAACGTTTTATTCTTCTGTTAACGTGAGCATCGTTTACGTTGCACTTTTGCTTGTTTTTGATTTATAAATTATAATATTTAATTTATAACAAATATGAATAAAAAACAGGGAGAAAAAACGTGTGTTGGTAATACCTAGTAAGATAGTTCACATGCAAAATATGATTACACTGAGTGCGCACGAATGCGGTGGGCTGTCACTTTGGTGTAATTCTTCAGACTTGGTTAAGCTTTGTTTGCAAGCGGAAGAATATCATGGAAGTAGACCTTTAGCAGAACTTCAGAAAAGTTGNCAGACTTGGTTAAGCTTTGTTTGCAAGCGGAAGAATATCATGGAAGTAGACCTTTAGCAGAACTTCAGAAAAGTTGGAATTAGTCTTTAATGAACTCTAATGTTGAATTTTAACAGACATGTTCTGCAGACATGAAGTTTTTTTATAAACACGGAACTACGTAAACAAATTTGTATGTTTCACAAAACAATGTGTCGTAGAAATACAACATATTAGTTGTAGAGTTAGAATAAAATATTTGGCAACTAATTTCCAAATAATTGTTCGTAACTTGCAAAGATGTGTTCCTGTCAAGCGCGTGTCTTGAGGTGATGCCATTCTGCAAGCCGCGTAACGGCCTGTTTCCTTTACAACTAATTACTTAACGAAACGAAATTAAATGCTTTTATAAACGCAATAAATTAGAAATTTCATAGCCAGGACAATTGTGTTGTAGTGTCAACAAAACTCTTTGTTAGTGATTACAAAATAAACACATTTATGTGTAATCAGAACCGAAGAATCTTATAAATATTACAAAATTAATTTATTNAGCTTGTTCTGCGATAAGTCCAGATGAAATTCGACATGCGGTATTGTCCGCTCAGAATCACTTTACAGCATGCATCAACACACAAGGTCACCAATTTGATCACCTGATATGATTAAAGAACAAAGGAAGCGTTGTCAGGTGATTTTATCACAACGATAGTAATTGGCTTCGCTGTAGTATACCCCTGTAGAGGATTTTCTTTTTTTTAGTATTTCAAGGTATTACTGATCAAATAACATTCTAGGGCACATTTAATTGGACGGTATTCACAGAAAAAGCGGATTGCAAACTTTTGTTTAAACTGTTGCTAGCAAATTTCCCGTAGTTATATTACTGTGTTCCTGGAGTACTTCGAGTATATGAAATACTTTGATCTACAGTGTAAGAAATGTTCTGTATTTTCACAAAGATTTCTTTGCAAATTAGTTGCTATGATAATTTTTGTAACAATACAAGTAAATCACAGCAAATTTTTACAAAATTTAAACCTGGAATGTTTTTAACTGTAGTATATTCGCGGTTTCTTCACACCGTTTGAACCAAATATTTGAAAAATCACCCCACATATACTGTGTTTGGTTGTTTCCTAAATATGTCATTTATCACGAACGTTTTATTCTTCTGTTAACGTGAGCATCGTTTACGTTGCACTTTTGCTTGTATTTGATTAATAAATTATAATATTTAACTTATAACCAATATGAATAAAAAACAGGGAGAAAATACGTGTGTTGGTAATACCTAGTATGATAGTTCACATGCAATATATGATTACACTGAGTGCGCAAGAATGCGGTGGGCTGTCACTTTGGTGTAATTTTCCAGACTTGGTTAAGCTTTGTTTGCAAGCGGAAGAATATCATGGAAGTAGACCTTTAGCAGAACTTCAGAAAAGTTGGAATTAGTCTTTAATGAACTCTAATGTTGAATTTTAACAGACATGTTCTGCAGACATGAAGTTTTTTTATAAACACGGAACTACGTAAACAAATTTGTATGTTTCACAAAACAATGTGTCGTAGAAATACAACATATTAGTTGTAGAGTTAGAATAAAATATTTGGCAACTAATTTCCAAAGAATTGTTCGTAACTTACAAAGATGTGTTCCTGTCAAGCGCGTGTCTTGAGGTGATGCCATTCTGCAAGCCGCGTAACGGCCTGTTTCCTTTACAACTAATTACTTAACGAAACGAAATTAAATGCTTTTATAAACGCAATAAATTAGAAATTTCATAGCCAGGACAATTGTGTTGTAGTGTCAACAAAACTCTTTGTTAGTGATTACAAAATAAACACATTTATGTGTAATCAGAACCGAAGAATCTTATAAATATTACAAAATTAATTTATTATCACCACAAGACGTCGGGCCGAATTTTTTATTTACCCAAGCAAAGATTTTCTTAGCAACTGCGACTTTCATATTTACATATATTCGGTGACCAATCGGCTTACTTACTAAGTCAGCCTCTCCCCAACAGAAAAATGAAAAAGCAAAATGCAAACAAAAATCTGTAATTAGAGTTTTTAAAAATAAATTAGGAAGAAAAAATTGATATTAGTAAAGCGGATGTTATACTATGTATAAAAAGAAACAAAGTTAAAATATTTTATACGAGAGTGTGATTTGAAACCCGAATCAAAAGTTTGGGATGTTGTGACTGTAACTCCTCACCCAAGATCTTCCAGGGTAGTTGAAATGTATAGCTTTTGTATTTCCAGAAGATTCACATAAGTAACTTTTTCATTTTCTAGTAATGTTTGTGTTTTTAAGCGTTATTAATTGTTACAGACGTCTGATAGGCCTACTACTTTCTGATGTTTGAATAAATATAAATAAGTTGCGTGGATATCCTAACTGCCACAGTAAAGATAATTTCCTGGTTACAGTGGTGAAGAAAGCTTCGTGTGGACTCGGCATTGTTCGTTCCCGCACCCCGAATGCTCAGCCACCGCGGGCTCTTAAAGAAACCGCGAATGGAATATATTTACTGTTCATTTTCGTAAAAATGTCGGTAAACAAGCGGGCATTTTTAATAATACATGAGTAAGGTGGAAGGCCACAGAAGAATCCGCTGCCTGCTCTGGTCCTGTTTTCCAAATCCTCAAACCTCTCTGAAGGTCGGTCGCATACTCGGCTACGATATTTATTATGTAATTTCTTTCAGAACATTTTTCATTTATGGTTTCAAATGTTGCAGATGAAAAATAAATTTTAATTCGAGCTGTTCTTAACATGAGATAAGTGATTCTTTGTGGGAAGCGTATATTTGTGAGCTTGGTGTTCGGCGCTTGTAATACGAAGCATTGACAACTTAGAGCAGAATAAAAGTTCACTAATAAGTTACCCACAGGGAGGAGACTGGCAGGATTGAACTCGGAGACTCACTGCGAGTATACAGTGCCGACCATGCATGTCATTATGTACAACACGTACATAGTTGTGAATTAAAAGTGAAGTCAACATGGAGAAAACGTCAAGGGCGCTGCTAGTTTTCGAGAGGCTGGTTAGGGGATAATTAAACAGCTAGCGTGAGAAGCGAGGGTCAGTAAGTTGGAGTTTCCTACGAGGGTCACTGGCAATCTCGCCTTTAAGGACACCGCCCAGGGTTACCGCGCAGTAGCGTAATTACTCGGACCAGCGGCCTGCGCGCCGGTGGTGCGCACTCGGCGTCGCGGAGGACCGCTGCTTGTTACTGCGCGTCACAAGCCTACACTACTCGTGTCAGTCAGGTTACGAGTTCTTCACGAAACGTTTCTGTAAATAGTTCCATTACAAATTATCTAGACAGGATTTACTTTTGTAACTCAATGGTTTTAATTGACATGCATTTAATGTTCCTACCCGTGAAATACACACTTCACTATCGGAGTTAACTATTTCTGAATGGTGCAGTGAAGTCAGAAAACGCCTTCTAACAAAGACAGACAACCAGATATGACAGAAAAGCTTCATATGGGCGTGTAGGATATGGAAGTCTAGTCTACATGTTAATTTCTTAACTAGATATATTATAAATATATATTTGTAAACAATATGTAAGATGAGTCAAAATGAGTCAGAAATATGTTTACACACCGTAAAAAAATACTTCTCAAACTTTCTGTACCTAAAGCACAGAAAAGCATTTCTTTGAAGCTGTTTTGTTTACACTAACAAAATATTGCTTTAATTCAAAAGTAATTTAAAGACACTTAGGTTTGTTGTTGATAAATGTTTTCTTTATACGCGTTTTGTTTTATGGTGATATTAATTTTATTTGCTGCAAATAAATAATACTTTTCCTTGAGCTTGTTATGTTTACAGAAAAAAATTATGCCGTACACCAAAGAATATGGTTAAGTGAAATTAAAACTTTTCTTTCGTTCATTATAGTTTTTAGTGTCTAAAAAAACTTTCTAAATGCTGTGTTACCAAATAACGAATTCCTTTAAATCAGAGATAATCAACATATGGTTTAAAATACAGTAAATTAATTCATCACATGGATACTGCTGAACTATAGAAACCACAATGCAATTATATCGTTGCCATTATTATGTAAATGGAACAAAAATTATGTTTCCGGAAAACCTACTATGCAGTGATTCATATTTTTCAATAACGTTTTTTTTTTGCGGCAACAAAACATGCGTTGCAGAAAATAAAGTTTTTCGGAGTGCAAATTAAAATTAAATTTAGTTAGTTGATGTAAACTGTAAAAGGATATTGTGAACGGTATATAAAAGGCGGAACTTCTCATGTCTCATGCCTGAGCCTACGTCAGTTACAGTGTCAGGGCGGGTGACTGCATGCCTATCGCAATGATCGCAAAGTCGAGACGCTGACGATACTCGTTTTCAAAGTAGGTTTTCTGCTGTCGACTGTGGGAAAGTGGAGCGAACGACTGCCTACAACTGGAATAATCGCGAAAGAACGACCTTCTTGGAGGTGTCGCGGTAGGTTCGTCAACAGCGCACGCAAGTCGACCCGCTAAGAAGCACGTGAGGTTGCCGTCAGTCAGTCCTGTGTAGTCACGGACTGAGCGCCCTTATAATACCCGTCTTCGTGCCCCAGGAAAGTGCATCGGCACCACGACGTCACATTCTCGCCGTCCGAATTCGCAGCAAGAGCACAGATGCACCTGGTGCCCTTTCACATACCCTTCTCCGACCCTTCATCAATTCTCGACGCTCAACTGTTTAAAGTATTTCATTTGTTGGTGTTAACTTTTCGGTCGTTTCCTTTTGTCACCCGCGTAGAAAACACAAAGATATGACTGAACAACCAGCTCCGAAGAAAACTAAAACATGTGCGTATTTGTGCGTTATTTCCTTTAAAACCACCAACTTTTTTATATTTCAATAGTTTCCAGAGCGCATTTGAATTTTTTACTGTGAATGCACGATAATTTAAAATGTATTGACAGAAGTTAAAAAGAACAAGAGACCTTTTTTAATGACAGGAAAAAACACCTCGGTCGATCGCTGCACGAGCGCAGAATTACTGGCTTGTGTTGCAAAGACAAATGAAACTCACAAGCGCGCAATACCTGACCCGTGGTTTGTTCAGCAGTTCTGCAGTCGACCTCTGAAGGGAAGCTCTGCCGCAACTCCATGCATCGGAACGAAAATGCTAACTGGCATGCCGCTTGTAAAGTTGAGAGCGACGTGGAAAAACTAGTCCCATGTCCTCATGTCGTTTTAAGAGCTAGATGTGGAAATTCGTGGATATTGGATATATTTAATCTATTTTCTATTTATCTAATGCACATACGAGTTACAGGTAACACAGATCTATAATTACCGTATCTATATGTTTCGAACAATGTCCTAGTCACACTTGTTCGACCAATTGAAGAAAAAAAAAAGTTCCTGGGTCGAAGGAAATGCTATTTTAACTCACGGCGTAAGGGTACAGAATGGACAGAAAAGAAGTTCTTAAGTAAGATTTAGTGGCGAATAGTGCATAGCAGACATACAACCATTATTATGGTATAGAGAATCCTCGAGTTATTAAAAGAACGTTCAGTATGAGGATCGGTCACAGATTGGGCAATGATTTGATGGGAAGGAGGAAACTGTGAATGCTGATCGGTAGAAACCCTATCATTTCGCTTTGTAATTGCGTGACAGACCAAGTGTATGTTATGTCTCTAGACCTCCACCCACCCGACACGCCCTTCAGTATTCTGCGCCAATAGTATGCATGTAGCATCTTGGTGGCTTCATCCCGTCTGGCCGAGTCGAACAGGAGACCGCGACAGTGACCAATGGGAAAACGAGATCTGCTAGAGTAAGTATATGACCGCGAGGTCTGGCGTAAGGCCGTTCCGTAACGCCCAATCATAAGATCTCTACTGATTGGCATTGTGAAACCCTTCGTGAACTTGTGGCGCCAGTAATGCAAAGTGATGTGCACGAACATTGCTTACTACAAGAGGAAGATCCACTCCCTCGTTATACTATTGCGGCGAGGGCAATTTTGAATTGTGGATTGCCAAACAGGTGGTTAAATGAGTGAGTGAAGAGACTTGGACGGCTCCTGACATCCAGGCTTTGAGAGGCAACAGGTGGTTGGGACAATGGCCAGCCTGATCTAGCAGTCTGCGGCTATTCGCCGCGGGGTTATGCCCGGAAACAGCAGCTCAGGAAGATATTGGCGACATTCCATTGGGTTGTACTTTGAAATGGCACTATCTCATTTCCCGAAGTCGCAATACTGTCACCACACGATGTGATGAAACATGTAGCCATATTTCTCACTCGTTCTGTAACTTTCTTTTTTTTTTTTTTTTTTTCGCAATTGTACATTAAATTTAAATCAATCCCATTACTGACAGTTAGAGAATGTAGAAGTTCTGGCAAGGGAGTTAACAGTTAATTAAGTAATTTTAAAATGACCCATTGGAAAAATCCTTGCCGTTAGTGCAAATCGTCTAACGGACATATTTCTGGCATGATTTCAGTAACTGGCAACGATGCAGATAAATATATCCATTTATTAATGTAATGTTTATATTGTGATGTTTAAATTTTTGCATACTGTATATAGATATGTTTTTTATATGCATATATAAGTGAGAAACGGAATAACAGTAACATATTTAGTTTGCTGACAATTTAATAGTGCACTCGAACTGTGCAGAAAAAAGTAATTCGGGTCGATGACTTTGCTAACGACGGTCGAAGTATAACTGTATACAGAAGAGTATACCCTGAGCAGGGCTTTCAGGAGAGACAGTTCACCGCGAGCAACCTAAAAGAACAACTAGCAAACTATACACAAGATCGTGTTTCAAGGCTACTGGAAAGCAAACATTTCTTTATTTTATACATGTTTCAAACAGCATTCAATGTGTACACATTACACATTATGTCATTCGCATTACCAATAAAAGCAGTTTTCATAGCTGTTGCATAATCATTTGTCAAGGGCACTATTTCATTGTTTTTGAAACAATAAAATGTAATTAGCGACAATGTTAAAACATAAAAATAGGTTAAATTCACACACATTGTAGTAATTCGTTTTTTTACGGTAGGCGTGAACAAAGGTATTGTTAAAAAAAATTTTTCACACCCACAAATCAAACTAACAAAAAAATTTCCAGTCA
>NQII01000094.1:1430300-1446267 GCA_002778355.1 Clitarchus hookeri
TTTTTTTTTTTTTTTTTTTTTTTCGCAATTGTACATTAAATTTAAATCAATCCCATTACTGACAGTTAGAGAATGTAGAAGTTCTGGCAAGGGAGTTAACGGTTAATTAAGTAATTTTAAAATGACCCATTGGAAAAATCCTTGCCGTTAGTGCAAATCGTCTAACGGACATATTTCTGGCATGATTCCAGTAACTGGCCACGAAGTAGATAAATATATCCATTTATTAATGTAGTGTTTATATTGTGATGTTTAAATTTTTGCATACTGTATATACATATGTTTATTATATGCATATATAAGTGAGAAACGGAATAACATTAACATATTTAGTTGCGGACAATTTAATAGTGCGCTCGACCTATGCAGAAAAAAGTGATTCTGGTCGATGGCTTTGCTAACGACGGTCGAAGTATAACTGAATACGGAAGGGTATATCCTGAGCAGGGCTTTCAGGAGAGACAGTTCACCGCGAGCAACCTAAAATAACAACTAGCAAATTATACACAAGATCGTGTTTCAAGGCTACTGGAAAGCAAACATTTCTTTATTTTATACATTTTTCAAACACCATTCAATTTGTGCACATTTCACATGATGTCATTCGCATTACTAATAAAAGCAGTTTTCATAGCTGTTGCATAATCATTTGTCAATGGCACAATTTCATTGTTTTGAAACAATAAACTGTAATTAACGACAATGTTAAAACATTTAAATAGATTAAATTCACACACATTGTAGTAATTCGTTTTACGGTAGGCCTGAACAAAGGTATTGTACAAAAAAAATTGCATACACACAAATCAAACAAACAAAAAAATTTCCAGTTACCAAATAATAAAAAAATATAAAAATATATGTGTGAAGTTAGACATATATTCTGAATTAGTATTTAAATGAAATATAATGTACACATTTGAATGGTGTTGAGAAGAAATGTAAAACATGATTTTTTTATCACATCCATCACGCTTAAAACACACTACAAAGTTCAGAACAAAATGTATGCTTTGATGTAAATCACTGTTAGATTTGCAATTTGGATTTGCATGGAACACTTTTAAATAAACTGAAGCATCTTTTTGATTTAGCTTCTTTCGATGTATGTATAACTGAGTTTTACAAATCAGACGTTTATTAATGCAGCGAATATTTTATTTTCCTTTCACGCAAACTAAGAAGATATTTCCATTTGACGTTGCTTGAAGGTGTTGTGGTTGGGAGGCTGCAGGTGTTGTGGTTGGGAGGCTGCAGGTGTTGTGGTTGGGAGGCTGCAGGTGTTNGTACACATTTGAATGGTGTTGAGAAGAAATGTAAAACATGATTTTTTTATCACATCCATCACGCTTAAAACACACCACAAAGTTGAGAACAAAATTTATGCTTTGATGTAAATCACTGTTAGATTTGCAATTTGGATTTGCATGGAACACTTTTAAATAAACTGAAGCATCTTTTTGATTTAGCTTCTTTCGATGTATGTATAACTGAGTTTTACAAATCAGACGTTTATTAATGCAGCGAATATTTTATTTTCCTTTCACGCAAACTAAGAAGATATTTCCATTTGACGTTGCTTGAAGGTGTTGTGGTTGGGAGGCTGCAGGTGTTGTGGTTGGGAGGCTGCAGGTGTTGTGGTTGGGAGGCTGCAAGGCGCCAATTTCCTTCAATTGCAGTTTGTCGGCAAGGAGAGGTCAGGGAGGGCATGTTATTTCACTTTACTCAGAACAGAATAAAATTGTCGAAATTCCGCCATAGTAAGTACACAGGAAATTTAACATTTGTAAAGTCCTGTTCTGATTATTCCGTCTGTTGTTAGACAAATTTTAAATAAAGAATAAAGGTGTTATAATGACATAAATGTTCCACAGTTTGAATACCGACCAGAGTTTTGAATAATTATGAACGAACTTTGTACGTGATTTTCTGTCTGTTTACGTGCTTATACGTACCTGATATTATAAACATTTTTGAAATCTCAAAAGTTGAGGTATGATGTAAGGACCTGAGTTTGAAACCCGAAATGATAAAAAATATTAATTTTATATCGGACTTAGAAAAAAGTAGTTATTTTCCCAGTGCTCGGTTAATAATATAGGAATTTAAATTAAATGCGAAACGGACGTTTTAGTCATCAGATATAGGAATAATAATGAGATAATACGATTGCAAATCGATTTATGATGCGAGTTTCTGAAGCCTTTTTAGCGATGCTCGTACATTAATTTCTTACTGTTCAGTATTCATGCGCACATTATATAAGGATTTAAACCATCTCAGAATGTGAGGTACGGTGTAAGGACATAAGTTTGAGACCCAAAAACATAAAATTAGTTATTAACTCACTTTCGGAATTTGGAAAAATTCAGAGATTGTTTTAGGAACTCATTATAAAGGCGAAACGATGGTTTTAGCTATCGGATATGGGGTTCAGGGTAATATAAGTGGTTCGCAATTCGATTAAGGACACGAGTTTTTGAAGCCCTTATTTTGAGTGATGTTTGTACAATAATATTTAGCCGTTCAATATTCACGCGCAGCTGAAACAAAGTTTTAAGCAATTTACTATGATGATACTTGGCTTAGGGCCCTGAGTTCGAAGCCCGAATTGATAAAGGACATTAAATTTCTCTCGGTCTTAGAAAAAAAACGCATTTTTCCGAGTAATGGGAGAATGTATATATAGAGCACTGACGCGCATTGATACCTTAGCTGATGTTCAGGCATCGAGAAATTAACACCGATTTGAAAACATTCTCTCACCATACAGTGAATATGAATTTAGAATACGAAGGTCTGCCTTTGACCTCGTGTAACATGAAGCCGCGACCTGCATCGTCACCGTCTGATTGCCGACTGTGTCGATTCTGCGATAGAGAGGTTACCTTCGGTCAACATGCTCGTCGACATGAAGGAATCACCTGTACGAGAAGTCCTTTCCGAATGAGGAGGAATCACGACAATCACCACACGCAGTTTATGCAATGTGATACATTGAGGAACCTCATCAAGAACTGTAACGACTCGTCTTTTGAGAGTCAGCAAGTGATGCCATCCATACCTACTGCTACATCGGTGGGTTCTGATTCCACAGACTGTTGTGGTGGGACAGTTAATGCTAAAGATGGAATGAGTGCAGTAGATTCTGTTTGTGTGGAATGTACACTTGCGAGACGTTAGCGTGAAATCGGCGAACTTCAGAATAAACTGTTGTCGGCTCTAAACACTGACGAGCATACAACTCCTGCTATAAAGAAAAACAAACTTAATACTAAGGATGAAACAGGAAGTGATGACGATCTTGTAGACAAGGTAGATGATAATGACTATGAAGAAAGTGATAATGTTGAATACGATGACGGCGATTTTCTCGGTGCACTGACACACCCCTCCAACACATTTGCTGCAATGAGAGAGACGATACTGGCTACCTATTTCCCGAAGACCCGAATGAACTTGTTGATATACTCAGATATTTAATTGACGTTCAAAAACGCGGGCATCTTATGCACATTAATGGGATATCTTCAGCATTATTAAACTGAAGATTCGGTGATATATCGCATGATGTGATGAACTTGTAATTACAAAATACTAATAACAAAGTATAGAACAATAAAATAATTGGCTTTTCTTTATTTTTGTGTGTCGTATTCTTTTTTTCTCACAACTTAATAGTAGTTCTATGAACACTTGACTATTAATTGAAATATCTCAATACAGAATGATAATAAAGACTTTAGTATAAAATGCATTGATAGTTGACTGCATACAAAACATTAATTCTGTCAACATGTACAAATTTGGAGATAGTTGGTGAAAGAATGTAATGTCTATACATAAAGTTGGTGGACAAACTGAAGGATTGACCGAAGGATCAATAGAAGGATTGGGATTGATCGAATAATTTGGATTGATTGGAGGATTTGGATTGATCAAAGGATTTGGATTGATCAAATGATTTTGATTTATCGAAGGTTTTGGATTGATCGAATGTTTGGGATTGATGATACGATTTGCATTGGTGGAAGGATGGGGATTGCTAAGAGTTGGAATTGATTGGAGGATTGGAATTGATCGAAGAATTGGGATTGATCGAAGGATTGGGATTGATCGAATAATTGTGGAGCATGTGCATCCATTGTGGAGCGGATTGTGAAGCATGTTAAGCGATGGTGGAGCTGACTGTGGAGCGGATTGATAAATATATTGCCAAGTTGATCAAAAGATTGCGAAATATTTATGGGAAGAATGGAAGATTGTTTTTAGAGTGATGAAGATTGGTTGCGGATTGGCGAAGAATGTGAAATATTGATGTAACAATTGGCAGATTAATGGCTTGATCCAAATATCGATGGAATGATTGGACTATTGATGGATTGATGGTCAAGAGATTATTACATACTCGTGCATGTGGTCACTATTAGTATGACGGGCTTGGTTTAGTGATATATTTATACATACATAAAAAAATCTCAGTAGCATACTTAAACTTTCAAAACAGTCATAGCAGTGAATAATTGGCAGATTTTGGCATCGTGTATTAATCAGTCTTCAAGAGAGGGGGGCTGGAAATGTAATATTTGAATGAGAGACATTTGCATGTTTTCGCAATACTCTATGTATAATTTTGGCATAATAAAAAAATAATAATTTTTAATGAAAAATGTTTTTTTTAATCTGATAATAAATACAGATTTGCGATTTGACATAACCTATGCTTATATAACCAATATGGCTACCAGAAACAATTTTATGCCTGAAGAATTAGTAGGCATAACTGCCGAGCACCTTTGAGTACGTTCGAAAAACTCGCCGCCGTTTTTCATCATTGCCGAAGCTCAGAGTGGGGTTAGATCAGGCCACGTGAGGGGCCCTTTACCACTCAAACGGGGATTCATATGACCTAAAGGGAGATAAGGAGGAAGCAGATTAGCACCCTCCCAACTCCCTGCACCATCCCAATCTGTAGTTACGGAGGTTGCCCTCTGCAGCTAATTTTAATGGGCCAACTGGGTTTCCCCAGCAAGCCCAGGTGTCCCATAATATTTCCCTCCCCTCCCCCAGCCGGCACAGGAAAAGAAGAGGAAGGCAGCACGGCCTAGGTAATGACTCTACTTTAGTTACTAAATAAAAACGAAAATTTTAATATTGCCGGTTTTTTAAATTATTAAAAGGATTTTAAATGCCGAGGTATGTTATAAAGTTATCTTAAATCGTAAGGGCGTGATTCGAGAAAAGTTTTGTAATTGAAAGTAAGTTATTCATAATCGGTGATTTTGTTGTACAAAAAACGAGAACTGAAGATTGCAAGTTTTAAAAGTATTATGAACGGATTTTAATTGCCAGAGTTTGTTATAAAATATGGTATATCGTGTGGGCGTGAGCCGAGAAAAGTTTTCAAATTGAAAAATAAGTTTTCCATAATCTGTGATTTTAAGTAACTGTTATTTAAAGGATGATTTCACGAGTGATTTTAAGTTACTGTTTTAATAATAAATACTATTGAAAGTTTTCCAGTATGTTATTGTGTATGTTGAGGGGTTGATTGGCTAAATAACGCAATATTTCCTCGTGGGTGTGTGTTACTCTGTCAAGCGAGTGAGAATTGGCCGGGAAACTTGATTTTAAATGATTTTAAGTTGCGAAAAGACGTCGAGGGCGTGTAAATAATGATTTAAAACAGCTTATGAAGTTATTTGTTCCATAATTCTTGAAAAAAAGTAATTAGTTTTGATAACGAAAGCTTGAAAAACGAGCTGAGACTTATAACTTTAGTTTCACGGGGTCGGAGGTCTCTGATTGGCCGAGAGGTCACGTGAGAGGTGGGTCCTTCGCCGCCACTCGAGAGGTGGCAGCATTGTTGACTTTTTAAGTGAAGCGCATTTTAAAGTTGGAAATGTGCATCAGGAAAATTAAAAGCCTTTAATTCAGTTTGTAAAGTAGCTATAATAAATTATTTTAATATATTTAGAGTAGGGAAGANAATTAAAAGCCTTTAATTCAGTTTGTAAAGTAGCTATAATAAATTATTTTAATATATTTAGAGTAGGGAAGAACGGTTTTTCTAAGATTTTTCCGTTTATAGGATTTAATTGATTTAAAAAAATGTTTGGATACATTTTTGTTTATTGCACTTGCCAGAGTATGTGTTTGCGTTTCAATTTCCAGGAGTTCCCCGGTACAACTTTATAAGGGAAGGAAATAATTTATTTCAGTTCAGAAAAAGAGCTAAGGGCTTCCAGAAGAAAGAAGGATTTTTCTTGGGGTGTTGTCAGTGATTGGCTTCTTGCCATGTAGGGGCGGAAATGTGCCATGGTGACTGTGAAGTTGCACTCCGACAAGAACCGCATAAGCTAGTTCGTGTCTTCGAGCGCCTCTCCAAGTCCTCCTGGCACACTCCGGGGTGTGGAGTACTCGGTTGTGGAGCTGGCAGGGTTTTGTGTGAGTGTTTCCTGCTCGACTGTGGGTAGAGTGTGGATCATAGCTGGCTGTTGAAATCCTAACGACGCCTGCGCGTACGAGAGTCTGCGAGNTCGACTGTGGGTAGAGTGTGGATCATAGCTGGCTGTTGAAATCCTAACGACGCCTGCGCGTACGAGAGTCTGCGAGGCAGGTTTTTCCCATCTGAGATGTTCTGGTAATTAGCCAGGTTCCTAGCCGGCGCTGAGACTGGTTTAGGTATTTGTTTTTNTTTTTCCCATCTGAGATGTTCTGGTAATTAGCCAGGTTCCTAGCCGGCGCTGAGACTGGTTTAGGTATTTGTTTTGGTTTAGCCTTGAAGTTGTCGGCTCGTGTTTGGCGTGTGTTTACCTGTTCTAGGTATGTGGGGGAAAGAGTTGGAAATGCCTCGTGATTGCCTTTGCAATTGTAACAGATTGGGTCGGCTTTGACATTGCGACACTCACTACTGAGGTGTCGCCCGGAGCAATGTGAATATTTGCAATTCAAGCGACAATATGCTCGTGTGTGGCCAAATGACAAACAGTTTCTGCATTGGGGAGCATCTTGCGGCCTTTTCCTGTAGACTCGCGGGTGCACCACGGTCATATGAAGTCTTGTTATTGACACAAGGGGTGGCAGATTGCTATCTTGCGCAGCCGTTACGCAGAAGAAACGTTGCGGCTGCAACTCTACTGTCTTGTNACAAGGGGTGGCAGATTGCTATCTTGCGCAGCCGTTACGCAGAAGAAACGTTGCGGCTGCAACTCTACTGTCTTGTCCGGGTTGGTGGTGTCATATATTGGTTTTTTAAATTGATCAATTTTGTGAATTACATAGCCGAGGTCTTCAAGATAGGTCTTAATATCTTCTACTAGGGTGCTAGACGCTAAATCAAACATCACTTTTTTGAAGTTGCTCTGAAGGACAACTGAAGGTGTAGAACTGTATATTGAGGCGTTGCAGATATTCGTCTGCTTCCTTGAAGAGGACAAAATCAGATNACAACTGAAGGTGTAGAACTGTATATTGAGGCGTTGCAGATATTCGTCTGCTTCCTTGAAGAGGACAAAATCAGATATCAAGATATGGGTTTTCAGTCCGTCTCTGGTGATGCTTAGGCTGTAGCCAGTTTGCGACATTTTTGCTTAAAAAAAGTACTAAGTATGAGCGGTGTTTGGTGCCAGGGACTACAATGCGATACACGTGTTTTTCCCCNTTTTGCTTAAAAAAAGTACTAAGTATGAGCGGTGTTTGGTGCCAGGGACTACAATGCGATACACGTGTTTTTCCCCGCTTGTTTCGTTGACGCGCGGCTGTGTGCGGGTTTGTGATTGGCCTGAGAGGCCAGGTGCAGATGTGGAGTTTCCGTCTGGGATTTCCAACTGTGGGGAAAAACCGGTTTGAAACTGAATTGTTGGTGCCATCTCTAACGGCGACTGGCGGATGCGTTTTGAATCACCTTGGTTTTCGTTTCCTTCTTTTTACCTTCTCTGGCATCTTTGTTCGTTCTTGGTTGTTTCAAATTCCATTTCTGGAAACTCGTGGGGCTGTTGGAGGTAGTTAATTTCACTCAGTGTTGTTGCAGCCGCATGTGGTGTTAAAGTGCAGTCCNAAACTCGTGGGGCTGTTGGAGGTAGTTAATTTCACTCAGTGTTGTTGCAGCCGCATGTGGTGTTAAAGTGCAGTCCACATGCACTTGGATTGCTCCGGGCTGAGATAATTGGTCGCCAGAATACATCTCGCCCCCAGCCAGCTCCGTCCCCAAGGGTTGGAGGGTGGGGGAGGCGGAAGTTTNGGTCGCCAGAATACATCTCGCCCCCAGCCAGCTCCGTCCCCAAGGGTTGGAGGGTGGGGGAGGCGGAAGTTTACCGGGGAAACTCCTGGAGTGTGTGTTTTTATTTAGCAGTGTGCCTACAGTNCGTGCCTACAATTAATTTCTAGACGGTGCAGTTTACTGTGGCCGCTGACCCACTAGGGGCTAGGCTCGAGATGACCAGTTTCCGGGCCGGCCACGGTATCCAGGGGTGTATGCCGCGATTGACAAAGCTTAGCGTTGTTGGAGAGGTGAGGCAGCTCCTTCTTGTAGGTAGTTGTCGACTCACAGTTCCAAAGCGAGCGAATTGTTGTGGTGTCGACAAACCTGATTCGACGGCTTGCGAACACCCCCTGAGTCAAGCCGAATATTGCCGATCTCGTCTACGTCGAGCCGAAGACCACNGTGAGGCAGCTCCTTCTTGTAGGTAGTTGTCGACTCACAGTTCCAAAGCGAGCGAATTGTTGTGGTGTCGACAAATCTGATGATTCGACGGCTTGCGAACACCCCCTGAGTCAAGCCGAATATTGCCGATCTCGTCTACGTCGAGCCGAAGACCACCAGCCACAGCAACAGCCACACAGCTCCCGTTTAATATATATTGCTCCAGACTTCCCTATATCATACTACTACTACCAACATTCATGGAGTATAAAAAACCCACACTTGACAAGAAAACCCTATTTTCACGCATAAGTTAGCCTCAATCTGTGGTCTGGCATACTAAACGACCACCCAATTTGCAATTTTTAACTAACGATCTGCCTGGACTGCTAGAAGATGTTGATTTGGAGACGCACAGAAGAATGCTATTTCGAAATGATGGTACACCGTGTCTTTGTACCTTGCGCGTAAGAACTTTTCTCAACCGAAGTGAAGCTATAGGAGTAACGCAATGGAATGTGCATAGTACATAGCTCATATGATGGACATTTTTTGATGTCGATAAGGAACACGTTTAATGTAAACTTATTTTTAAAAGAAATGTCATCAAATGTTTTGGAAAAACTACCCTTTCCGAAGTGTTTTCTATCGATATATTTATCGGTGCCATATTAAGACAGATGAAGGTAAATGCTGTTGCTCTGGATTGGCCAATCAGTCAACATCTATGAAGCCAATATTCAAGCGTCTGTCACAGTTTTTCATGTCGCCATACCAATATTTCTCGTCGAACTGCGAGTTAGGCACTCACAACATAGAACCGAATCATACCCCCGAAACTATCAACAATCGTTTAATATACATGCGGGTGTTTTTGATACGTCATGAGGCCCTCTGCCTCCCTGCTTCGGGGCTCGAAACTATTCGCTGGGACATCTTGTATATATACGTCTTCCCCTGACAGTGGCAAGTTGTTCTAAGGAATACATATGTCAGCANATATATACGTCTTCCCCTGACAGTGGCAAGTTGTTCTAAGGAATACATATGTCAGCATTAGCCCACTAGCCCATTCTTATTGTCATTTAAATACAACAAAGGTAAACCTATTTCAGTATATAATACATTTATTATTACTCTTTAAATCTAGTGCTATGGCATGGCATTATTTCTTCTCTGCAGCGAAATTTCATTCGAGTATCCAGTTGTTATTTACGTAAAGTATATGCAATCACGTTACAGAATTTAATTTTAAGATCGATTTATAAAGTGTTGATGAACAACGAGTCAGTTATATCTGAATTTTTGCTACACAAGCCACACATCTGTGTAAGAAAAACTCTCCAGTTAAGTCTGTGCCTGTACGCATGCTTGTGATAGAACTATTGTTACAACCAATCAGATTTCCAAATAACTATTCTCCAGTTAGTGTAGTGTAGTGTCAAGTCTACAACGGCTCCCCTCGAAAAAAGTGCCTTGCAGGAAAACCTAAAGTTTAATTTTTTTTTGTATGAGATGGCCTATTGGCCAGGTGTGCCCGCCAAGTCAAAATGTTAGTTTAAACAAGAATTTTTAATGAAATCTTTAAAGGAGTGCATTTATTTTTCTTTATCGAAATCACTGAGCATTAATTAAGGAATTAAATCTTGCACTATATTGCTGTTACGACACTATCAGCCGCGAACCCAGCTCAGACCTTCCGTCACACACCGGCGAGTCTCGCGTTTCTTTTGAAGGTGCGGTGTAAAATACTTTCTCATATTATTTTTAACAATTCTTAGTACGGAACACGTTTATTTCTCGTCCTTTAGACTCCACTGAAATCAGAAGCTACAGTTAAATGTTTGTTAATTCTACCTCTTGGTCTAACTGGGACTTGAAGCCACGTATATTTTATAAATAATATATATCCTTCCAAAAAAATTAAATAGTATTTTATTTTTACAATTTAATCTGTTTATGAGTCTGGCTCAAACAAACAAGCGTAAGTTAGTACATACGTACATAATTGCACATGTAACTTAATAATTTAATTTACAAAGAATATTTGAAGAGTAGGTGCGTTATAAAAAGAGAACACTCGCTGTTGGTTTAGAAGTAGGGAGGTAGCGAGCGCGGTGAGTGGGAGTACGCCTACCTGGAGCAGACATAGCGACGCACGGTCCTGCCGACGTGAGGTGCAGTGGACGCCGCCTGCAGCGCTACTGGCGGCCGCCCGCCCAGCCGCCTCTCTTTAACACCGCGCCTCGCTGACGTCACAAGGCCGCCCGCCGGCCCCGCAGTCTGCACTGCCCGCCCCGCGCCGCGCCGCTCGACCACGTTCCCAAACATGAATGTTGTGGTTGACACAATATCATAGCAAGATCATAGAAAACACCAATACATAACGAGTTAATTGATTTTTTCTTCATCCGTAAATGAATTAAGTTGAAAATCAAATTGAAAAACTATTAATATTTGTAACCTGGCTATATGCTCATAAAATCTTTTGTAAATTGTCTCTCCTGGTTTTTCTCTTCAAATTCACAGGTATTTAAGAAGGAAAAGACGTAGCTATGTAATGTAAAATCTTATATAAATTTCGCAAGTATTCTTTTTTTTTTTTGTCCACAATTCGTAAATGAGAGATAAGTTTGAGAACTACTTTCGAGTGTAGCACGGACAAAAGCTATTTTAAAAACTTCTTATCACTGGAAATAAAACTCCTACTGATATACATTCATTGGTCCTCTGTTATATAACAGGATTATNTAAAAACTTCTTATCACTGGAAATAAAACTCCTACTGATATACATTCATTGGTCCTCTGTTATATAACAGGATTATGTAACGACACTACAGCCCGGCTATTACACATTTCCTGACTGTGAAAAAATAGCTTGTTTTAGCAACAGAAGAATGTACGATTTATTGGAAATAATTTGACACAGTAAAAAGCACGTCCGACCGGGACAAATGTAATTCGGTGCCCGCCGGTNTAAAAACTTCTTATCACTGGAAATAAAACTCCTACTGATATACATTCATTGGTCCTCTGTTATATAACAGGATTAGGTAACGACACTACAGCCCGGCTATTACACATTTCCTGACTGTGAAACAATAGCTTGTTTTAGCAACAGAAGAATCTACGATTTATTGGAAATAATTTGACACAGTAAAAAGCACGTCCGACCGGGACAAATGTAATTCGGTGCCCGCCGGTNTACGATTTATTGGAAATAATTTGACACAGTAAAAAGCACGTCCGACCGGGACAAATGTAATTCGGTGCCCGCCGGTTGAGGACTAGCCCGTAATGAACGTTGTAGAGTACAATAAGCAGGTACGGTGTGGTGCGAACAAGGAGTACGGTGGTGAGTGAACATTCAGAGACCAATGTAACTGGTATTTCTGCAGTGCCGGCTTGTCTTGAGAGGAGTGAAGACATTTGGGCGGCTCTTAACATCGAGCGCTTGAGAGCGCATGGGGTAGAAAATACTGACAACTCTCTCTCAAAAAAAGTCAAATGAAATGCACGGAAGAAAATAAATAAATTTGTTCTTTATAAGTTTAGAACAGAGAATTATTGTTTTTATTCACCCAAAAGAAGCAGTTAAATTTCACATATTGACTATAGAATTCAATTCACAAAATAACTATACCGTAAAGGGTTGTATGTTTAAGTAAAATATACACTTTCACATTTCCCAATTTTCCCATTCCCTGCAAGTTTCCAACAGCCTTTCGAAAATGTCGTATGTTGTTCCTTTTACTCGGTTTTATCAACTCCTCCCAATACTTAAAACTGTTCCAGGGAATATGGTACGATCAGTCAATCATGTCACTTGACTAGGGAAACGACATTCCGATATGGTAGACACGTACACCATCTGTGCCATTCCACCTCATACTAAGATCCTCAACTCTCTAAAACATTCTTCGTCAAAACGAGCGATATCTTCTATCTTCNTGCCATTCCACCTCATACTAAGATCCTCAACTCTCTAAAACATTCTTCGTCAAAACGAGCGATATCTTCTATCTTTCCTCAATGAACCCTCACTCCTACGGTCTGTCGAGGACAGCGCCGGAGGTGTGTCGCCGATCCTCTATCAGGTCCCTCAAGCAGCATCTACACATATTANCGGTCTGTCGAGGACAGCGCCGGAGGTGTGTCGCCGATCCTCTATCAGGTCCCTCAAGCAGCATCTACACATATTATATAACTCAACGTCTCTCTGTCTGTTAGTGCGCTTATCACTCGAGAACCACGTATCCGATTTACGTGTTTCTTTTCTAATTCATAGCTCTGTTCTCTGGCCAGATTTAAGTATATATTTTGTTACGTAAAGTAACACAAGGAATAAGCAGTGACGATAATAGTGAATCAAGCCGGAAAAAAGTTTGCCGCGCAAAATTCAATGACGAAGTTTTTCACCTTGCACTCATTGAAATTGAAAAGCAAGTGCAGACATTGTCAGCAAAAAGTATGAAAAGCATGGGCCTACCAATACCAGAAAACATAGTAGATTCAACCGTTAACAATGACTATATCAGGGAAACTTCATATAATAGATTATAATTGCACACCACCCCAACGCTTTTATGCTACCTCGGAGTTTTTTTAGGTCTTTTTATTCTACACAATTCTTTACTACATCNCACACCACCCCAACGCTTTTATGCTACCTCGGAGTTTTTTTAGGTCTTTTTATTCTACACAATTCTTTACTACATCATATTGTTCCATCTTTAACGGTTTAGACAGCATATTGCAACAGAGCGCACTAGAGGCAAAATTTTTTNTACATCATATTGTTCCATCTTTAACGGTTTAGACAGCATATTGCAACAGAGCGCACTAGAGGCAAAATTTTTTCCGACTTGATTCACTATTATCGTCACTGCTTTTCCCTATGTTACTTTACGTAATAAAATATGTACTTAAACCTGGCCAAAGAGCATAGTTATGAATAAAAAAATCATGTAAATCAGATAAGTGGTTCTAGAGTAATAAGCGCACTAACAGACAGACAGAGAGACGTTGAGTTTTATATGTGTAGAGTAGAAAAGATTAACACTAAGTAAAATTCAACTTCATTTAAAAAAACCTAAGCAATAATTCTGTAGTCCACGCGAGCGGAGCCGCGGGCAACACTACTACAGAATATAGCTACCTGTTATCCAGGACAGATCCGCAAGGTAATACGGTGCAAACCGCGTACTTCCTAGTCTTAGGTCAATCTGCAGGTCGAACGGCGTACACAGAATGATACTAAACTACTGGCACAAATGCTGTAATATGATTCCTTAGGCATAATGAGATAGAAAACAGTTTACGGCCTATGCCCTACGGTAATTTTCAAGTGAGTTAGGTGCCGTTGAAAATCTATATATCAAATAGTTTTAATTTAAAATAATAAAACCTACTTGAGATGAAACAGAAATTCCCTGAATACTGCTAATCAAGACCTGATGTCGGCTAGCGGTTGTTGGGTAATATCATCCCCAATCATTGAGAAAGTAGGGGATGGCATGTTATCCAAAAAAAATATGTGTAACCCTTGGGTGTTTATCGCTTTTAACGACTTCCGAATCATGTGTACATTAATGTGCAAACAATATGTTGCCTTGGTGTAACTCTCAGGTGAACTGTAGTCGAGGAAACAGACAAAACTGTTAAGGTATCTGGAAGGCAATCCACTGCAAACGTATGTTCCTTCAGGTATATTTTTTGAGGTATGGTTATTGCGGTAATATTTTTGAGGTACATTTTAGGGCATGGTTTTTTAGGTATGATTTTGATTTATAGTTTCTGAAGTATTGTTTTGAGTAATTTTTGTAGTATCGTTTATGTGGTATGCTTTTTAAGGTATTTTTCAGAGGTATCTTTTTTGAGGTATGGTTCTGGAGATTTGTTTTTTGAGGTATGGTTTTTGATATATGGATTTCGTGGTATACTTTCGAGATATGGTTTCCGGCGTATTTTTTTCAGTGTATTTTTCAAGGTATGTTTTTAAAGGTATAATTTTTGAGGTATATTTTAAAAGATTTTTTTTTTCAAGGTGAGATTTCGGGTGTTTTTTTTCAAGTAGGTTTTTAAGTATGTTTTTCGAGGTATGTTTTTAAACTGTATTGTACAGGGCTTATTAACGTCCCCCACTTTACGCCTGAAGGCTTGCCAGGGGACGGCTTACAAACTAACTTATGACACAACTTAAACTAACACCCATGCCTTACTTGAGATTCTAACCGAGAACCTCCCGAACCCCAGACCAGCGGCGCACAACCGACTGCGTCACGGGAGGTTGGCATGTAAAGTATAGTTTCTAATGTATGGTTTTTGAGGTATGTTTTTGAGGAATAATTTTTAGGTATGATGTTTGAACTATATTTATTGAATTATGGTTTTGAAATGTATCTTGATGTATGTTTTTTGAGGTATTTTTTTCGAGGCATGCGTTTAGAGGTTTAGTTTTCGATGTATACTTTCCAAGGTATTTTTTCCAAGGTATGACTTTAGGCATGTTTTTCCAAGAAAGGTTTCCGAAGTATTTTTTTAGGTGTGTTTTTAAGGCATAGCCCTTAATGTATGACTTCAAGGTATTTTTGTTTTAGGTTTTTAGGTATGATATTAAGAAATTTTTTTAGAAACTTTTTAAGTATGTTTTTTGAGGTATGTTTAATGACGTTTGTCTCCTGAGGTATGTATTTTGAAGTATATTTATTGAAGTTTATTTTTTAGGTATTTTGAGGCATTTTTTTGAGTAATGTTTTTTTGTGGAATGTTTTTCTGAAATATGTTAAGTGAAGTATGGTTTTTGAAGTATTGTTTTTGAGGTATCATTTTTGAGGTATGGTTTTTTTAAGTACAGTGTTTGAAGTTTCTTTTCTAAGGAATGTTTTATATAATTTTTTTCGAGGAATGTTTTTTGAGATAATATTTTGAGGTATGTTAAACATCGGGTTGTTGAGGGCGGTTAGGGAAGAAACGAGGAGGATGTCGAGCAGTGTCAAACTTCAAGTGGAAGAGAAATGGGAGTTCACCGTGTAAACAAGCGGGCCAGCAGCATCGTCCTCCACGATTCACATGTGCGAGAAACTGGGAGCTATTCCACCCTGGAATCGAACCTCGCTTACCGTGTCGGGGTGAAGCAGCACTGTGAATAATGGACTGGCCTCGAGGTGGCCTCCCTGCGCAGATGTGTGTGCTGAGGGAAGGATGCTGTGCAATGTGCATTACCATGTCGGGGTGAAGCAGCAAAGTGAATAATGGACTGGCCTCGAGGTGGCCTCCCTGCGCAGATGTGTGTGGTGAGGGAAGGATGCAGTGCAATGTG